>JAVDPK010017650.1:0-12333 GCA_034780415.1 Cichlasoma orientale | reverse complement strand
ACTGATTTAGAGAGAAAAAAGTAAAAACTAACTAAAACTAAACTATAATGTAAAATCCAAAACTATTATAACCTTGGCCGTCATGCAACAAAAACAGTGGTATATGTTACACTCTTGCTTTCTGACCTCTATATGTTACTTCATATGCCTCCTATCCAGTTTCCACCTTGGTTCAAAGCTTCTCCTCTCTACATCACAGAGCAGGTTCCTGTGATTGCATGCTGAATGTATCCTCAGTATACAGGAAATCTTTGTGTGTTTGTGTGTGTGTGTGTGCAATAAATTCATTTAACAATAGTCATTATATTTTAAAGGGAAAAGTTTGTTTAAAGTTAGGTTAAGCACTATGGTGAGTATCAAATAAGTATTTGCAAGTCATTGTAATGTCTTCTGAAGTGATGGAAACACAACTGTGTGTGTGTGTGTGTGTGTGTGTGTGCGTGTGTGTGTTTGCTGAAGTGCACAGGTGTCAGGGCGGCAGAGCACAAAATGCGGTTTATATCTGGATGGGTGTTGATTTTTAAAGGCTTTTAGAGGGCCGATTCATGACAGTGATATTTTTAAGCTTAAGCAGCTGGTATTTGAGCTTGTGTTATACACACTCAAATTTGACATTTACTTTTTTTCATTTCTTTTATTAGTCTATTTGCAAGAACAAATACATAATTAACACAATGCCATCTGAGCTGGTTACAGCCAGAATGAAGACCTTGTGTTATTTTGCTGAAAGAAAATAACTCTTGCGCCTATTTAGACTTTCCTTAATAATTAATGTTTTCAAGCAGTTTAGTCTCTGAAACTTCATTGGCATTAAGCACAAGTAGTCTATGTGGTGTGTGTCCACTTGTTCAAAATTCCTCAGATCAGCAGTTCCCAAACCCCGCGTTTGGATGCTCATAAAATACATTTTTTTCAAGCTTATCAGATTTTTCATTTCAGTTTCTGAAATAGGTACATTTTGTTTTAAGCCTAGTTCCCCAGTGAATTAAGGATGTACCGTGCTAACTAGGCCAGCTAGCCAGTGTTAACATTAGCAGACAACTCCCAGAGATTCCATCTTCTTGTCCAAATATATTCAAAAAGCAACACCTTAAAGTTACATTTTTTCCTTAAATGAAGTGAGAGGCTAATCATGGAGGGTGTTGAAAGCTGCAGCTATATAGGTAAATGTGAATCCCCTTGAAGCAAATTGTGAAATTGAGCTAGTCAAATAAAACTGACTTTACTTTAGTTAATTTGGGGGCAATTTATTGAATGAAGTTGATAATTTTTTGGCAGTCTGAGTTTTGGCAGGTTTAGCAGACAATGACTCCTGCAGCTGATAATTAACATCCCCGCCACAATCATATCAGCAGTGGACAACACTGGCAGTTTCTGCAGCTCAGTAAGTTCTTCACATATAGCATTGCTTAAATCCCATATATTGCGTTAAATTGCATTGTATTGTCCCGTGGGTTTGTCTGAGTTTGCTGAACAATTTAGCATGAATGCTGTGTGTGTGTGTGTGTGTGTGTGTGTGTGTGTGTTTCTCTCTGCCTCTTCCTTTTGCGCGCACAATTTCAAGAGCTCGTGTGTCTGTGTACGTGTGCGTGTGTGTATTAGCAACTGACATAGCTGTCAGCTTGGCCGATCTCCAGGAAGCCACATCCAAATATTCACAGCTGTTGGGCCAATCCTCTGTGGCAATCCTGACACACTTTTGTTTTGAAATACACGCTAACAATTAATTCTGATTCCATTATGGACTAACTCCAAATCATGTTGGTTATATGGGGGAAGAACAGGAAACGATGAACGTTAGAGAGTCTCATTACAATGCCTTTGATGAGTTCATCACATCAGGGTTGGCTAATGAGTTTGAAAGGCGAGTGTCTGCTTTGCTCAGGGCTTGCTGACAGCAACAAAAGCCTGTGAGCCCTCTGTGGTGATGCCTTAGTTGTGGAGTAGCCTTGTCAGGATTTGACAGTGCTGCACAATAGGAAAACTATGCGAAATACTCTCTTTGTTATGAGCTAATCAGTGTGAAAGCGATCAAAGATTTATTTGAAATTATTTTCACTAGTCAGATGATTCATCTTTTTTGTGCTTCGTGTGTGTATGGTTTCGGGTACAATATTTATGATCTGCATCTATGAGTCCCTTTATCCGTACCACCTGCTCTTACTATGAGGTTCTGCATCAGTCCAATTCTTTCAGACCAGATACAGATACCTTGGTTTCAGGGCTTCAGGTAATGGCTTATATGAGCACTGATCCGGCTAATGTTAAATTAATAAGCTGTATTTCTCACTGTGAAGATGAAAGTGAGAAATCTTTTATCTGCATAAGGGAAAATCTTACTTAACGAGAAATCGGGCTCAGTTAAACTACAGAACAAAATAGAACAACAAAAACATGTAGTCATTATAATAAACAATGGGACAATGCTCTCTCTTTTACCGTATGCATCTACCTCCGCACAGAGTGGAGTAGACAAGAAACAACTGCAAGTGCAATAAAAGCTTCACAAGTGTTAAACATCACATAACAACACGAGAGAGAAAGAAGCCAACACTGAAATCGCTTTTACAGTACTATTTGGTCGATGGCCACTTTTCATCGACAGCTACAAACAAACAGAACTTGTTGGTATAGTAAGTGTGAAATACCTCCTTACTACTGACCCCCCCCCCCCTTTTTTTTTTTTAGCTTCAAGCTATGTTAACTCTCCTTCTAGTAAATGGTGCACTGCTGATGGATGACATAGTGCACATAGAAAGACACAGAATTGAATGGATCCGCCCCATAAATAGGCTTGTTGCACATATCTGATCAAGCTGTTTCAGTCAGTCAGTTTCTCTTTGTTGCTGTCCACGCTCCAGTGCATATACGAAACATGCTAGATATTTTATTATAATGGTTTTCAAATACTATTCTTCAAATTACCATATATTGTAGTTTATCAAATCGTGTTTTTAATTAACTACAGCAGTGGTATTTGGTGGTTTTTCACTGAAAGGTAGGCAACGTCAGTGACCCCAAATGTTCTTAATGAGTACGTCAGCTGTTTAACGCCAGTAGGACATGTTACCATACCATTTCATCATTTTGTGCTGCCTGCCTTTTCTGGGCTGACAGTCTCATCTTGGTACACTCTGCCTAGATGTCTTCACCTTTCTGCACTGAACACTCCTCTCTATTACTGTTAAATGTTTAACATGTGCAAGAAATGCTTTAAATATTACTTTCTATAATGACCATCAAAATATTTGCCATTCACTGACAGTGAGCAGTGATGCGGGAATTCTTCCTTTAGTAAAAGTTGCAATTCCACACTATGCAAACATTTAATAGGACCATTCATTCTGCAGGAAAATACCCTTCGTCAGTGCTTTTGTATAGAATAATATTAAATATGCAAATGTTTAGGGTTGTGTCAGTTTTAAACAAGTAATTTTTTTCTTGAGTATTCATCATATGTTTGTAGTGTGACTTTCCCGTGAGAACATATATTTGAAATTTTTTCTTATAACCTTATACAGTAGCTTATGACTTAAGGTGAATAAATTTAGCACATCTGGATAAAACTGAGCACACCCTGTGAGCCAGTGTGATTTCTCATATGTGCTTAACTGAAAATGCCTGGTGCACACATGAACATTTATGTTTTCTATGCCGGCATGGCAGGAGATGATTGTACCCTCTCCATCATCTGAATCTTCTCTGTGAATGCTTTCTTTGCTAACATGCTAAAAAAGATTAGTCACACCAAACTCTAAGGGTTCTACATCATTCATTTTGGTCAAACTGATTTGCAAAAGCCAACTTATCTGTTGAAATGATAATAATTTACTCATTTACTTGTTACAGTGGATTTATACTTCTGTGTTAGGTATGTCGGAACTGCAAACCCGTCTGAAACCTGACGCCATAACCTATGACGCATAACATAATCTGTTGTGCACCTTCCTAGAAATGTGACTACATGTAGCCATCAGAGCACAGGTATAACTACTGGCAACAGCATTGGCCACTTGCGTAGGGTACATCATAGACTTTACACGGCATAATTCAGGCGTTACTGCTACCTGTTTTCAGACACATCTGTGCATGCGTGTAATAGCACGCAGACGCAAATGACCTCAGGGCAGTAAAAGTTGAGCCAGGCACAAGACGCTGGCACAAACAGTCTCTTATCAATAACTGTATCCACGATGCACATGATCAGTCAGCTTGCCAAGACATGGCCATCTCCACAGTGACAATAATGATAGAAATGATAGCTTTTATGGGTATTAGTAAAGCTAGCTTCCAGAAACAGTAGAGAAACATCTGTGGTCACATGATGGCAGTAATTTACAGGATGGATGCAAACAAGCACACATCATCCTTTGTAGGGTCTTTACCTTACAATATAAAGCACCTTGAGGCGACTCTTTGTTGTGATTTGGTGCTATATAAATAAAATTGAATTGAATTGAACTTGAATCCTTTATGAGACAGAACGCTGTTCTGAGATGAAAGGAGAGTAATTGCTTCAACTTTGATATGTTTTATTTAACATCTGTTTTTAGATTTCAGGGGTCGAGCACTGTTTGCCCTACTTGTACTGACAGAACACTCATGGACTATAGATTGTTTCATTTTCTTTGCCAATCTGAAATATATTAAGCGTGTCAGTCTTTGAAGGGAAAGCCTTGGAACAGTATGGTTAGAGAACTTTAACACATTTCAGGTTGGCTACTTCATTGCAGTACATTATAAATGCAAACAATATCCCTTACTGTGCGTTATACTGAATTACTAGTCTTTTAACTTTACTTGCTTACTCTGAGTTTTCTGTACTCATCTGTTTCAATGGGAATGCTAACTTAGGTATGTACAGTTCTGCTGGGGAGCTCACAGACTCCCGGGACTGTTAATGTTTAACATCAAACTTAAATGGTCTGAACTTATATAGCACATTTTAACCTCTCTGATGTGGAATGGTGGAATGCTCCCTCTGAGTTGAGGGGACGAGGCTTCTCCAAGCAAGAAGAATTAAAGTACTTTGGGATCTTATTCACGAGTGATGGGAAGGTGGAGCATGAGTTGGCCTGGCAGATTGGTGTGTCATCAGCAGGATTGTGTGCATTGTATTGGACTATCGTGGTAAAGAGAGAACTGACTTGAAAGGAAAGCTGTTTGAATTGACAGCCCATTCCAGCCTTCAGCTCTTGCCATGAGAGCTGGGTAATGACTGAAAGAGTAAGGCCACAAATACAAGCGGCCTTTGAGATCGGATGAAGAGTTCACACATCTGGAGAGATCTCGGCGTAGAGCTGGTCTGCCTTTGTGTTGAACAGAGCATGTTGAGATGGTTTGGGAATCTGGCTAGGATGGCTCCTGGGAATCTCCGCTTAGAGGTTTTACAGTCACGCCCAAGAGAGATAATATCTCATCTGGCGTGGGAACACCTGAAGACCCCCAGGAGGAGCTGGAAAGTGTTGCTGGGGAGAAGGACATCTGGTATACCGTGCTTAGCCTGCTGCCACCATAACCTGACTTTGGATAAGCGTAAAAGAATGGATGGATGGATGGATGGATGGATGGATGGATGGATGGATGGATGGATGGATGGATGGATGGATGGATGGATGGATTTTAACCTTAGCCAAGCACTTTACGATGTGTTTATCATTCTCCTGTTCACACAAAAACAAACACACTAAGGGCAGCAGAGCAGGAATAAAAGGTGCACATCTGTTATCTGAGCAGCTTGGGGTTCAAGGTCTTGCCCATTGCCCAGTGGATTGAACTGCCGACTCATTCTATGTACAGAGTTTGATTGTTGTAGAGAAGTGATGTGGTATCCAGGATTCTTGTGACTGAGAACAATGTTAAGGTTAAACCAGTGAACAGGTCACCATGACCGAGACTTCTGTCATGGTTTAAAGTGCAAGGTTTATATTGTATGCCAATACTCTTAACTTTCTATTACAAAGGTCTTTTCATATTCACATTGACTTAATTTATTTTGAAGTTATATAAAACAAGATATATATTAAATGCATTCAATTTAAAATTAAGTAGAGTTTCCTCACTCAGGAACTGTCTATTCTGTTCATGTGACCTATGCTCTAATTAATTGTATAGCTTAGTTTAAATATTTCTGCACTCAAAATAAACAACTTATTTTAACTCACAGTTTACATTTAGATAATTTTTCAGAGGCAGTGAGGTTACATACTTTTTGTTCTAAAAAAATAAAGCCAACATATTGTATTTACAGTGTATAGCAAGCAATCCCCATGGAAATAATCTAGGATTATCCTGTCTATGCTTATCCCTCCCCCACATCTCTGAAATGGATTTCCCCCAAGACATTAACAAGCACATGGCCTCAGACTGCACAGACTGCAGCTCCTGTCATCTGTGATGCCATTTTTGTCCATATGTGAGCGGGAGATCTCAGAGGACTGGTTTTTGCCAGTGTGGTCCCTGATGATTTTTCTGTCTTTCATGACCAAAGGCATGGGGCAGTGGCACTATGCCAGTCACCATAGCATATCATTATGCCCATGTTTGAGACCTCCGAGAGTTGTCTGCCAAAAGGGCAAACACAGTGGGTAGTGGGTATCTTAATCGCAATGCCTAAACACAAGTTCGTCTTCTGCCAGCCTCCTTCAGACACTGGACCACGGCAGAGTCAGTACCTCTGTTGCTAGGCAGGGTTCAGGGAGTGTTTAAGACTTTAATTGCATGTACTGTGTGTCTGAAAAACTCCACCATTAACATCTCTTTGCATATTTTTTTCTTTTCTTTTGATTTCGATGTGCCCAGTGTGGAGAAAAGTAATGATGTAACAACACTTCTCTTTAGCACAAACTGGGCTTGCATTATCAGTGAAGAAAACAAGATATATAACTTAACCTTCCACATAAAGTACGGAAATATGCATCATAACAAATAACTCAGGAGCCGCTATTATTTGCAGAAGAAATCAAAGAGAAAGGTATCATACATATCAAAAGTCATGTAGGCGTCATGATAGTAATTGCTGTTTCCAAAACCCTAAACTAGACATCAGACTTGATAGCTGTAAAATACAGCATGTGCTTGTGTGCATACCAATACACAGAGAACAGCACAGAGTATTAAGTATAAAAAGAGTATTAAAGTGGAGAAGTTAGTGAGGAATACACATAATGCATAATTTTGATTAAGCAGAGTGGAATAATGGGATGTTAAGTGTGAGGCTGCCATTGCTTAAGGGATCCTACACCTCACACAGACTATGATTTACATGAAAAAAATGCTGCAGTACCACTCTGAGCTGTGTGAAAATCACTTTCAATATATTGCAGTCCACAGAGACATGAGAGATTTTAATAATCTTGGAAATGTTAACAAAGTTTTCAATTGGCCAGCTCTTAAAAAGGGCAACCAAAAACCAATGTTCTCTAATTAGAGTGATAGGTGAAACAGGCAGATAGACTTCCACATCCTAATATACACCTGTAAATGTGAAAGCAGATCTATATCTGTCTAAATTGAAAATTGTCTCTTCAAAGTGTTCTCTTTGGAAAGTCTCAACCTTTCCAAGTGGCACGATAAGTATAAACAGACGGGCTGACTGGTGGTGCTGCCCCTTGAATGACAAGTCAGAGTCAAGTGACCAGTGGGAACAGATGGATCGGGTTTAGAGGGGGCCCTGATGAACTCCGACAGTGTTGCCATCCCTCGCAGTGTTATATTGTCCTGGCAGTCATGTGGAGTTTGTTCAGTGTGCGTCATCGGTTCCATGTGGCTCAAAAGGGTGCAGATGTCGAGTCTACCAGATTCCCTACAGTACTGAATGTCTGGCCTGTACTGGCTCCATCTGAGTGATTGGTGTTGTCTTCTGCCTCTCACGAACTGTGAGGGCCTTTGAGTACCAGACTCTCTGCCTGACACAGATGAACTCTGGAGACTGGCCCAGGTAGTGGATGATGTAGGGAAGCCACAGGCCATCAATGAACAGCCTTTGCTCCTGCTTCCCTGGCTCTCTGCTTTCCATTTTTCCCTCCTTCCCTCCCTCTCTCCTGTACACTCCTCCCTCCAAGTCTCCCAGGCATACTGCACCTGTCCCTGTACCAAAAATACCCAGGGATGCCAGCAACCCTGCAATCTGTCACCTCCAGGGCCTCACTGACATTTTTAATCATAGAGTGATAGGATCACAGGTATAGATGATATTTACCCCTTTAGCAAACACACTCCCCTTACTCAAGGCTTACCTAGGAGAATGATTTGTGAAGATCATTGTTATGGGAGTGGTACACACTGGTTTTGGAGAGAGGTAACAAAAACAGAAGCTGTGTTTCCATCTGAAAGCTTTTTGTCTCTGCACGGTCCACGAGGTAGACACAGCTTTGTGGTTAACCAGACAGAAATACATCAAAGGCTTCATGTGACAGAGTCCAATTATTGGAGTGTTGGGATTAAAAGCTAGTATGTAAAACACACTTTGCACTCTCCCCCTTTCATGCTTTCTTAGTCTCACACCAAGGGGGATAATGATTTCTTCACAGCAAAAGAGAGAGGTTGTTAATGGTCAATGCTGTGAAAGTAATACAACAAACATATTGGTACATTTAATAGAGATGATAGATTTTATACTTGATCAAGCACCAGCATTGTTCATGCAAGCACAAATGAGTGAAGGAGGGGTTGATGAGAAATATTTTCCTACCTAACATACTGTATCTACCTGTGCCAAAAAGTTTGTTACACCCCATTGGCAGTTTTTAAAAATGTGTGCTGACAGCAACTTTCCTTGGCCTCACTATAAAACATTTCTTTTGTATCATGGGAAGCAGCAGCCTCGGGAAAAATAACAAAGAATCTCTTGAGCTGGGTCCTCTAAATAAATCCCAAATGGAAAATGCATGCTGTTTTTTTCTTTATTTTTAACTTTGCGATGCTAATGGTTAATTAATGGAAGAATGAACAGGTGACAATGTCCTATAAAGTCGGAGGCCCGCAGAGGAGAATACTCACACACAGGCAGATGTTACCCTTAGGCGACTCATCTACAGAGAGATTTCTCTTGCCTTACCTATCATATGGACAATAGGAAGAAAAATTATAAAATCATCTTTGTGAGAGGAACAGTGTGCACCTTCATTAGCGCTGCTGTGGGCTGTCGAGGCAGACAGGTGAACAGGGCAAGTAATCAAATGAGAGAAGTTCAAAAATCCACCAACCCCACAAGAGAGATAAGCTGTGCTCCTCAGTCTCAGCTGCTGTATAATTAAGGGTTATGGAGTGTCTCTCATCTCACAATTTTCTATTGCTCTTTGTCAGAGGCAGCCTATATAGTCTGCTGTGGCTATGTCCCCTATCTCAGATAAAAAATGCCTGGGTAAGAGAATGGCTGCCATCCCTTCTATGGCTGAATAATGGTGTGATGCCCTTGCAGTGCAGCCCCTTGGGGATTATGTTTCAACAGTAACCTGCCAGAGTAAAGGTTGTGGCAGTAATTAAAACCAAATATTTAAGAGCTGGCCAGTAGTCCGGCACTGAATTTTTCAGATGAACGTGGGCCAAGCCCAAAGACCTTGTTGCCTGCCCAGGGCTCCATGTGCCATACAGTGAAAGTCAAACAGATTGAGTCAGCTCAACTGCTGGCTAACTCACTCAGCTGTAAGGCTGCAAGCCTGCTGGGACCTCTTGTTACAGAGCTGGATTCTTTCTCTCAGTGTTTACTAGGGAGAGAAATGGAATGCACTTCTGACAGCACTGGACATGTTCACTGTGCTGACTTAAAAACATTTTAAACAGCAAAAGAGCATCGGGCTTCACACAGGTTCTTCCCAACAACTGCTGGCAGTCAGCACTTTTCATGTTGCACCTGCCCAAGGCTAATGCATTCCCACATTTCACATACTTTATGATACCGTTGATGCTGTAAGGAGTGCTTTCTGTTGGCATTCTGAATTTATATAGAACAGATGAAACACTGTGATATCCTAAAGTCTTACATGACTTCCAAGATCTGCATTTGTAGCAATACACTTTTAGACTACACTTTACAACTTTGCAGACAATTATTGAAACTTAATACAGTACAATTACCTAGATAAGGTACATGGCTGCAGCAGTGGTCTTCTGTCAGGGTAAGCAAGGCAAGCAGTGCCAAGGGGAAATCAATCTTTCTCGGTGCATGCCAAGTAATGTTCTGACATAAAGCTTCTCACCTGTTTGCATCCATCCTTTAAATTACTGCAATTATTGCCATCTTGTGGCCAAAGTTATCTATTGTCTCTGGAAACAGGCTTGAATCTGATTGACCGTGAGCTGTCTGCTAATTTCATGGGCATGTCCACATCCTGTTGACAAAGGCTGGAGCTGGGCAAGCTATGACGCCAGCCTTTTCTGGCTGTACATAAACCTCTGGTCTTTGATGGGAGACTGATGGGAGAGTAACGAATGAGACAAGCTGCTGGTGGCTCTGCTCTGAAATCAAGATATGATCTGCATGTTGTGCATTAACAGAGCTAGCATTAGCAAGTAAACATGCACTCTGATTTTCTCTTACTAGCCACCTTGGCCAACATGTTTGATGTAGAGGTGTTAGAATGTAGTGTGAAGAAACTTAACTCCTTTAGCACATTAACAATGAAAGCCTTGTCCAGTTTAATAAAACAGGCAAGTTGTGCAGGTGTAACTTTGATAGTCTGGTGTTGTTACTAAAGGAATAGTTCTAAAAAAAAAACCCTCCTTTGGCACTTGTCATTGTCAGCTAATGGTAAACATTTAGAGGTTTAAAATAAAATTAATAATGTTTTACAATTCTTTAGCCAGAAAGGAAATTGAAAAGGTGAAGATACACAGGAAGAGCACAGCAAGATGCAGGAAGCTGTCAGCATGCATGAAAGAAGACTGGCAGCACAAAATCAGGAAACAGTATGTTTTTATCTTGTCCAATTTGTCTCATTAAACAGTGGATGAAGATTGGGGAGGGGGTGCATGTCTTTGCTTGCTTTTCGCATGCTACTGGATTTTGGTATAGCATAGTATATAGTATGACAAGAATAGCATTTATTGCTTAGATGGTATCATCTTAGCGGTGTAAACCGAACCCTTAAATAATTGTTTGCATATTTTCAGACATTAGTCTGACACTGGATTGTATACTAGACATAAAACATGACAAAAGTAGGTATGTAAAGAATTTAAAAAAGAGTTTGAGAGAGAAGTTTAAACCCTGCTTACTTTCTCACCTTCACCCAGCTTGCTAGCCGCTGGTGTAAATGTCAGATTGACAATTACAGAAAGTTACAGAAATGGTCAGACACAGCTCCCTCAGTTCTGATGCTGTAAGAAGGAGTTGGGAGTGGGTGTTTCAGACGATGTCTTACCACCCAACAAGCACAGTGTGGACTGTACTGACATTTTAACAAAGGCAGGTTGGAATTCAAAACATACTGTTGCATCACTGCATTCGCTGTTTCATTACCAACTCAGACAAATTTAATAGATTTATAGAAAAGCAACCTTTAAGCAAACACTAAAATATAATTTAGTGCCTTTTGTAAAGATGTATATTGTGAAAAAAAAATCACATGAAATTTAAAAGAATAGGCACTAATCAATTGTAGTCCTTATAGTCCTTTTTGAATTAAGTTGGACTTTTGATTCACTCACCTTACAGTCAAAAAACCGAAATCACAGGACCGCTGCCAATTCCTTCCTGGCAGTCTTATCCTGGAGGCAGTTAGTGGGCTGGCAGAAACCATCCTTTGAGGATCACCACAAATTCTCCACTATTTCTACAAGATGCTCCCCCTCAGGCCAAAAATTTAAGACTTCAGCAACTAAAAAAAAAAAATTTCTTCATTCATTTATTTCTTCTGCATTCCCACCTCACACATACAACTGGAAAGATACAGTACACCAAGGTAAGGCAAAGTGACATTCATTTTTAAGCACTTAAAAGCACAGTATTTGTTATATTTTCAGAATGTCTGTTGTGCTTATTTTGTATTGTGTGTCCATGGTCTGTAAATCAAAAGATGTGAGTGAAACACATTTTTCAAAGGACCCTTTTGCAGTCTTAGTCTGTAGTCAACATGGCATGGTGCTGTTAAAAGTACAAACGATGTAGGCCTGAATTCCATAGAAATGATAATTCAAAGCGCCTGTAAGAAAGCTTAGCGTATGGGTGGATTTGGACAGAAAATGTAAACAATTACGAGTCCTTTCTTGTGTGGAGGCTTTTGAGTCCTGCCATGAAAGCCTCCTCACCAAAGGAGGTCCAGTTGCACTTGCTGAGGTTTAATGTGTGTGTGTGTGTGTGTGTGTGTGTGTGTGTGTGTGTGTGTGTGCATG
>JAVDPK010017649.1:0-12336 GCA_034780415.1 Cichlasoma orientale | reverse complement strand
AGCAGTGGTTCAGCGGAGTTGTAAGTCCAGGATTCGAAGCACGTATCAAAGCTTCGGGCTCACACAGTCATCACTAGTAATATCCACCTAACTAACTTTTCACAACCATGATGGAGCTTTCTTATCAGTCTATGAAAATCGCCCACCAGGCCCGAGAGGCGGTGAGTGAATACGGGGTTTTGTTCCTTGTTGTTTAGGCAAATTTCACGGACAACTCTTGGTCAGGCATCAACCTTTAGCCGTCTAACGGTGGCAGAGTTAAAAGAGAGGTACTCACCTGTCTTGCATTGCAAGCATTGTTAAAGTGTATTCGGGTATTGGTCGGTTTAATTTACACGTGTAATGTGATACACATGCTAAATTGTCGAAATTGTATGAGTGTGGTAGTTAGCCGCTGAGCTAATCCTTAAGCTACGTTTTGCATGCACTCAGAGACACAATTAATCGGCGTCCACTGGTTGCCCAGACACACCGTCAACTGGTTGTTATTTGTGGTGGGTTGTCGCCCTCTTCTGGCAACTGTCTTCCCAATATTCCCAGCCCAACATAAAATATTCCTCCTCCACATGTTTGAACCAGAGGAGTAAAGAGAACGAGCAGAGATCTAACTCGTTAGGTGATAAATAGTAGCTGCATTTAATGAGACCAGAGATTTAACTAAATATCTCTGGACGTGGTACTTTAATCTTTACAGTTGCACAAATTTTACATACAGTTCAGTCCAGTAGGCGTCACAGTGGTACAGTGGTTGCCTCCCAGCAAGAGGTCCTGGGTTCGAATCCACAGGCCAGTTGGCATCTCTCTGTGTAGATTATGTTATGTTGTCTTTGTGTTTGCGTGGGTTCTCTCCACGGTCCAAAGACATGCATGTTAGGTTAATCTGGTTGTCTGTGTCTCTGTGCTGGGATACGCTCCAATCCAACCGTGACTCTCAATCGGTTAAACAGAAAAAAATGGATCAATGAATGGAGTTCAGTCTAGTATTCCTTGAGTGCCATGTCTCACTTGTATTATGTTTTATGGTTTTATGCATAGCATCATGGCTTAGAGCAAAAAAATGTAAAGGCAGCTGTGTTTGAGTTCCTCTTATGTCCCAGTGCTGTTTGTGCTGCATTCCAACAGGATGAGCAGAGGACAGAGATGAGGAAGAAAAGCCTCCTCATCCTCATCTATCACCACCTACTGGGGCAAGGGTCAGTATAAAGTTGTGTGTGTGGACACATCGTGTGGCATCAGGTTTAGATATAATCTCTTGAAACAGATGGCTGAGTTTCTTTGAAAGCTAAACTCGCTCTTTGTTACTGCAAAACCAATTTAATGGCATTGCCAGGTTATATTAGATAAATGGTAACAAGCCAGCAAGAAGGTCATATTTGTGTGTTTCTATACAAAAAGTAAAGATGAGTGCAACTCATCAAAAATCAGCTCCTTGCCATGTGCCTATGCACCAGTTATGTAGCTGCAGCAGTGGCCTTGGACCAGGAGACAAATGGAGGTGTGAGGAGGTGCGAGGTTAGTGATAACATCGATCTGGAGATGGTGCTGATGGAGTACGAGAGCTACCACTACATCAAATTCCAGAAGTATCCCAAACTTATCAGAAGAATAGCAGAAACAGGTAGAAGACCTCTGCTGAAACACTGAGCAGCACTGCAAATCATATCTCATGTTCTGTGAAATTATTAAAATCTTATACTGGAAACATGTTTTTTTTTCCTGTCAAGGTGAAAGAAAATGTCCAAGACGGAGTGCAGCCAAGAGGTGAGTCAAGTCATAGACATACAGTATGCGGTCCACACATACTCACCAGATAAAGTACACAGCAAAACCTGTATTTTCGTGATGAATTTGCAGAATTGTAACAATATTATAAAGTGAGTCTGCCCTGCTTGATAGTGCAAGTATGATACTGGTTTGAGACCGGTAAAAAATACATATGTTCTGTCATTTTATTCGTCCTCAGGAGTCCCTGTTCAGCTACGAAACTTCTTCCAAAAATCAACCCATCCCAGAACCCACACTCCAGAAATGGAGCCAGAAAGGCAGCCACCAATGTACGTGCAAATGCGGAGCAATGAGTTCAAAACAAAACAACCCGAATAAGTTCTCTGAAACAAAACAGTAATTATTCTGACATCTGTCCTAATTTGCCAGGATAATGATGCATCTCTTGCTCCAGAGTCATCAGAATTTGGTCTCAGCATTTCCTCAATCAAAAATGGACCAGCTGGAGAGTCCGCCACGAACAGGAAGGTACTGGAGAAGTGATTACTCTGTGAATCAGAAGCCAACCTCATCATCCCAATTAAAGTTAAACACATTTTCCATTATGGTTTTTATGAGATGGTTTTTATTGCACAGCGATGCTGGAGTGTGAGACCGAATTGTTTTTGTCAAACTCATTACTGCACAAACCAGCATCCGTATGTTTGTAGACTTTCTCACAAATGCAAAACCATAAAAAAGGAAGTGCTGACCTTTTTAAAATGTATTTATTAACTTTTAAAACCAATGCGTAACAATCTTCTATTATCTGCCTTAGGGACAGATGACTGATGTCAAAGGTACAATCCAGGATGTTGTCAGAGGAGCTGGCATTGACTCAGACCACATGGTAATTATGCTGGAGCCTTTGAGCTAAACTGAATAATAAAAAAGGTCATAATATGCAGAGGAGCTCCTCTATGAAACACATAAAAATACTAAATATTTTGTAAATTTTATTATTTTAATTTTTTTTTTGAGAAATCTGAATTATATAAAATAAAAACAACAGTAATTATACATAAAGTGCTACAGTTCTACTAACAATAATGAGTCTATGCTGCAGGAACGGCTACTGAAGCCCCTCAGTGGCTTTTCTGGAATGAGCGGTGAGCTGAGGGAACTAGCTGCGATCATCAGCAGGGTACCGCGCACACAAACACACACACACTTTAATAAATGAGCCTGCAGGGAAGCCAATTTTATCTTGCTTTGTTCCTTGGAATACGATGTAAAAATACCCTATATGACTCTTGCTGAATGTGTCCACTAGAGAGCAACGAGGAGCTTTGTTTTGAATGAATTGATCTTTTGTATTAATGAAGGCCCAGGTTCTATCCATTTCTCTCCTGCGATGTTTCATTCTAAAAGACACCTATTTACGCAAGCGGGACATGTGTGGGGACCCATTTCTGGCTTATGTCTTACACATGCATCACTCATTCTCTTTTGTGTGTTTGTGTGTGTGTGTTTTTCTAAAGGACATCTATTTGCACAGCCCCAATGTGCGATGGGAGGACATCATCGGTCTGGAAGATGCCAAGCGATTAGTCAAAGAGGCCGTCGTTTATCCCATTAAGGTGCGACCGCTACCCGAGCATGCTGGTATTTCAGCTCCGGTCGCCCATCTTCGATTCTGAATACATCTCCTTTAAAGGGCTTAAAGAGAAGGAGGGCAATAGGGTCAGGCCAGTCTATTAGACTGACATTAAATCTATACCTGGGATATTATGGTAACACAGATACACAGATGGATAGGAAGACACACGTGGAATGCCATGTAAAATTTATTATACGCAGTCAGAATCACACAATTTGTGCCTCTGCAAATAGATAAACTGGCACACACACACACACACACACACAGAAATACGTGCACACACTTCTGTCATCATCACCCAGACCTTTCTCATGGATATGGTGACAACAAATCAGGTTGTCTGCATCCTCTTGACATTTACAGACGAAGATGAGGACTGATGTATCCATCTCCTTGTATATATTCTGCTGGCCTGTTTTATTGAACACTGTCCCTCCACCTTCCCACAAACCCAAACTTTTGTCTCCATTATTATTCATTCTCTGAGCTATAAGGTCAGTTTGGTAATTTCAGTCAGCCTGTGTTTGCCACCTAAAATTCAGACTAATTTGTGGTATGTGGTATTCGCAGCACTGACCCAGCTATACATCAGACTTATGTTTTTTTTGGCATAGAACTGAGTTTGCTATTGGTCTGCTGAAAATGGAAATGCAGTGTATTCTTATATTGAACTAGGATGTGATTTACCCAAGGTTTATCTATACGGTTTTATTCATATTTCCCCCTCATTCTCTCCTCAGTATCCCCAACTCTTTACAGGCATCCTGTCTCCATGGAAGGGTTTACTGCTCTATGGCCCTCCAGGTAAGAAGCCAAGTGCAGGATATAAAAAAAATGTCAGGGGCTTACTATAAAAAGTTATCTTACACTTACTCATGTACACAGGTACAGGTAAGACATTGCTGGCCAAGGCAGTGGCTACAGAGTGTAAGACAACCTTCTTCAACATCTCAGCTTCCAGCATTGTCAGCAAGTGGAGGGGAGACTCTGAGAAACTGGTCAGGGTAGGCGGTCATTCAATATTTGGAAGAGTTCAGCAAAAACAGGTTTATATACTATATTTTGTGTAAATTATTAAATGCATGTATCTGCAGGTTCTATTTGAGTTGGCCAGGTACCACGCGCCATCCACCATCTTCCTGGATGAGCTTGAGTCGGTGATGGGCCAGAGAGGAAGCAGCATGGGGTGAGCTCAACCACTAAGTGCACTAAAATGTAGATATGTTGCTGCTGTTGTCCACAAAAAACTCTGACTATTTTTAGAGGCGAGCACGAGGGGAGTCGCAGGATGAAGACGGAGTTGCTGGTTCAGATGGATGGACTGGCCCGTTCAGATGACTTGGTGTTTGTTCTTGCTGCCTCCAACCTACCTTGGTAGGTCAATCACATACACATTTATACTTATTTGTCTCTCAGTTGCACTTAAAACTAAATAGTGAGACAGAAAAATACAACTTAATATTTTTGCTGCTTCTACTTGTTTTTAATAAATCTTCTCTCAGGGAACTGGACCACGCAATGCTGAGGAGGTTAGAGAAGAGGATTCTAGTGAGTCTTCCCTCTTCACCAGCCCGCCAAGCCATGATTTCTCACTGGCTGCCTCCCCTCAGCTGCACAGGAGGGGTGGAGCTACGGACTGCGCTGGACTATGAAGCACTGGCAAAGGTGCGCATGGGGTTTGTTTTTTAAGGAATTTGTCAAGTGTTTAATCGCCATGCTTCACATTTTCTCTGTTACTAATACAGTTTTGAAAATCATATAGTTCTGTTGTCTGGAAAGTAATGTGTTCACTCACGTGCTTCTGTACCTTTGCGTGTGTGTGTTCCAGGAGATGGAGGGCTACTCTGGCTCTGACATAAGACTGGTATGTAAGGAAGCTGCCATGAGACCAGTTCGAAAGATCTTTGATGCTCTGGAGTCACATCAGGACGGTAGGACAACACATACACACACAGTGAAGACCGACCCTTAAAACAGCCACGTTTTCTGTCTTCTATAAGGTGCTGTAGCTTTACTGTGACTCTCTTTCACAGATGACACAGAAATGCCTGCCATCAAACTGGAAACTGTAACGACAGCCGATTTTCTGGACGTGACTAAACACACCAAACCCTCAGCGCGAAACCTGATGGACAGATACACAGCCTGGGAGACAGAGTACGAGTCTGTCTGATACTCCTACACATACAACATGAAGGGAAAAGACTTTTATACTAGCACCGCTAAATGTGTAGATAACTTGTTTTTACTGTTACAAATTTACATCCTGTACTATGCTAATAATTTATGCTAATAACTATTTATTAGTGTAAACTCTTTCCTAAGCTTAAGATATTTGAGGCTGTTTTTTGACATGCGGTAAATATTAAAAAAAAAAGAAGTACTTTAAAGCTGCACACTAAAATCATTTGAAAAAAATGTTACTGGTTGAGTCACGTGTTTTTCTTTAATTATTTGAAAAAACAAACAATTATACATCTTAATGCAACAAAACTGTTATTGTGACTGGTACTTATGAAATACATATTTTACTACAACTCCTTTTCCTCCAGACTTGCAGATGGAAAACACAATCAGTTGGGCCACTTTGTGTACTCGAGTCAAACTACTATAGCATGACTGTTTTCCCATTATCAGGATGTTTTGAGGACAATAATTTATCTTAATTGTCTTCACTGTTAAAACACTACCAGTGTTTTACGTGTGCAAATGAACGAGTGGAAGCTTTACTTGCAGCTTATAGCAGATTTTGCAGGATATGTTCAACAGCATCTGGGAAAGTGTCACATGTCAGGTAGGGAGGTGGGCTTATTTTATTCTCATCCCCTTCTCTGTATTTACCTGAAACATGACAGGAAAGAAGATGGATTATTAGCAACTAGAAAAAAAAAAAAATATGATAGAAAAAGCATCAAATGTGCTTCTAATGAAGAGATCACAGTGGAAGAGAAAGCTGAAGGGATCACGTTGAAATCAGAATAAAAGTGGCACAAATTCTGGGCGTTTTTGTGCTTGAGCAACATGTTAATTGGATCCTTGTAGCGAGGGAAAAGGAAGAGTGGGAAGATGAAATGAAACTTTATAAGTTGACTGTTTTTCAGCTCACCAGTTCTGACAAGAATACCCAACATGCCTGCATTTTGAGCCCCGCCCACATCATCTCTGGCATCCTGTAGAAATAAAAACAAAACAGCACAGACCAACTTTTATATACTCTGTATATACTATAGACAGAGAATGGCACTCACTGCTGAGAAGGGTTTTACCTGCTCTATACAAGTACAGTAAAACTCGCTTTCTTTCATAATTGACAACATACTTACATCTCCTATCATAACAGCTTCACTGGGGCTACATCCTAAATCAGACAGAGCCTGTTTGAAGAAACCAAACATCAGAAAATGAGAAGAGACTTCAGTAACTGATAAGTGTAAAAAAAATCATTAAAACAATTCAAATACTAAAGACATAAATAGGCTGTATGGGCGCTACAATCTCAAGTAATACTGTGTTTGGACATATTTGTAAATGCAAAAATCCCCCTTATTGCATGAGGAAAGAAAACAAGTAGAAAGGTTGCAAATAAAATCCACACCTGTGTAAAAAAGGTATTTTCAGGTTTTCCAACTACAGTAGCTTTACAGTCTGTGGCGTACTCTAGTCCCGTCACGAAAGGCCCGGGGCCGAGGGCCAAACCATCCTTCCGTTTGTAGTAGCGAGCCTTATGGATGGCGATGAGAGGAGCTCCATCCAGAATCATTCTAGAAGGAAATACACATTCACAAACACAAGGTTTATCACGCGGTCTCGTTCAGACCCATTTTTCAAGAAATATGATGCAACTGCGCAATAACGATAAACAAAGATGGCCAATTAAAAGGCTAACTTTGGTACAACCTGAAGAAATACCTCACCCAAATCAAAAGTATCAAAATGTTGTGATGTGCGCTGAAGACTGTGTCTTATGAGTGAGTTTAGCACCTGAAAGCCGTGTTGAGTGTTGAGTAGTTGAAGTGATCAGGAGCGAGTCCAATGACGACAGCATTTGGCTCTGATGTGTCAATCCCTGCAAAAGGGGGAAAAAAACCCATTCATATTTTTTTTTCTTTACTTTTTTATTCATCCATCCATCTTCCTCTTGTCCAAATAATATCATTTTATACTAACTGCTTAAGAGCTACAGATTCATGAATTTTCTGTGCCTTATTTTTAATATGATTCTTGTAGACAATTAGAATTTTTGTCATCTCACTCTCTGATACTGTTTTGATGATAAACTAAATAGTTATGTCTTAAACATAAATTGTATTTATAAGATGCTGATTTGGTTACTGAAACAAATGACTTAGAAAAGAAAAAGAAAATAAATTCAGGTCCACCCTCTCTGTCTCTCTCTCACTCTCACACACACACACACACACACACACACACACACACACACACACACACACACACACACACACCCTCATACCAGTGAAGTCTTCCAGGGCGCTGTCTTCCACCAGCAGCAGAGGTCTGTGTTGTTTCTGCTCTAATAAATTCCTCGCTGCACTCAGAGAAGTGAAGATCTCATTTTCCTGTTTAGTAAAGTTAATTTAAAAACAATATCACATAAGGCAGCGCTCTAGAGGTCAAAATGGCATTAGAATACCTTCATTTTGTTGATCTATTAGTTAAATCACTAGTTTTGTTTTTCTTCTCTTAATTTTGACTTTTGTAATAATTTTTTTATGACTTTACTTTTGGGAAAAACAGACATTACAGAGCACAGACCACAGTGGTTCCTCTTATAAAAGTCATTTTGATTTCCTTTGTTATTAAAGCTAAAATATCTATATACACAGTTTGGACACACATGTATGAATCGGTGCGTGTGACCAAACCTTTGACTGGTACTGTATGCTATAAGAATGGGGGTGGACATTTCACCTGCAGGTTAAAGTTGAGGCGTTGCAGCCTTTCAAATAAGATCCTCTTACTCTCCTTGGTTGTGTTGGTCACAAACTTGACAGCTACAGGAGCCTGCCGCAATCTGATAAAGCACAAAAACACAAACATCACGCAATTCAAAACATGTTTACAATTCCCATTACTCTATCATAGCAAAAGAAGTAATATAAGATGAAGATATGCACTCATTCATACAGTGCTCCATTTTATGCCTGTTCCTTCTTCCCGCCTGCTTCTTACCTGTTGAGGGCGTCCTGCGCCCCCTGCACTGCTGTGTCTTCTATATGCAGAGTTCCACTCAGGTCAATGAGCACAGCCTTCAGAGCTCGTCTGCCCGCCATGCTGGAGGCCTGCGCAGGAAAGAAAGGCGATTACATCTTTTACTTAACAGATCTGTTATTATTACAAGAAAACAATAAAAATTACAATATACTTGAACCAAAGATGAGCAATATTCTGTAATCTAAACTTATTCAGAGTTACAGTAGCAAATGCTCATATTTAGGAAGCCAGAACGGGAGAATATAGAACTTTTTTTTTTTTTGCTTAAAATAATGATCTTTTCCATTTTTTCACTTGTTTTGAACAAACCTAAAACAGTACAAACAGAGGATGTTTTCAACATTTTAGATAAAACATTAGATAAGACCTGCTTGGAATGCAGTCTCTGATTACGATTTTCAAAACAGATAAATATGACCAAGGTCCACTGTAAATGGAGCTTTACTCGGTTTAAAAAAAAGCTTATTCTTTGATAATAAATTTATTATTTTACAGATTATATGTTCATAATCATAAGTCACACGGGCAGTGGCAGAATCTATCAGATTAATGGACAAACTGAGAGGATTGCTGGCCGGTTTCATTTATGGGCTTCTGCCTAGAATACAGATTTTGGGATTGTGTTCTGTAGGTATTTGATTTCAGACTATGAGCCCCTATTATTTAGACATACTTGGATTTCTGTCATGTAGTTATCAGTGCAAGGGTACAATTAATGCTCTTAATACCCACCTAAATCACACACACAAAAGCACAGGCCATGTGTTGTATCTTATTTCTGCATTCATCTCAACAGATGACAGAAAAAAAAACTATCAGGGAAGTTCTGAGACAAAAACCATAAGCCTATTTTATGTGTGTGGTAAAGGTATTAAAGCACAATCTAGAGGTGTAACTTAACACACCTCACAATTCTCTTACACTTAGGAATGAACCAATTAATAGGTGGATTTTGGGAAGCAACCTGCCTCCAGGTGTATAGGTGAAGGTGTATAAAATGATGCAGTGATGGCTACTTGATAACTTTAATATTTCACATATAATATCTGTGTCAGTGATAATGTCATCAAGTAAAGTCAACCAAAACTTTAATTTTTAAATAAAAGTGGTTTTAAAACATCTCATTTTAAAACCCAGGAGCAAAAACAAAGCTTTGGTCCTAACGTCATATTAAAATCTTTAAATAAGGTAGAATTATTTTTTAAATTTAAGTTAGCTACGTTTATCTCACAAATATTCAATTTCTCAAATACACTATTCATATAATAATTCAAATGATTACAACCCTTGTGAGCTCATAAAAACATTTATGATTATTTTTATTAAAAATGATACGATAACAGGGTTAAAATTAAAGTAACAGGGTTGCACAAGATAACAGGATTAAACAGATTACTTTTATTTGTGCAGTATGACAGACATGTGGCAAATAAATACTCAAGACCACAGAAATGTTGTTTAATACTATTTTAGTTGCATTTAGCATGTGCTTTTATTGTTTGTTGTATAGTAACAGGGTTGCAAGTAATAATCATTAAAGCTGGGCATAATTATGTACATGGCACACTATCTTTTTTTAAACGAATATTTTTTTAGCATTAATTCTCTAATGAATCATTAAGAATAACTAGTTTTAATTACTACGTGGTTTATTAATGGTCTAAAAACCTTCTGCTGCATTTGCAGCTTGCTCTAGACCCCTCACGTAGGCAGTTTGCATTTTTGATTTTTATTCCTGCACATGTAACAACTTCAATGCTGCCAGAAAAAACGTCGCAGTTTCATTTATATAAAAGCCACAATACCGCTTTAAAAAAATATACAAAAAGTAAGCAACCTGCAAAGCTAACCTTCAGCCGCAACGGGACCTCCTGCTTCCTGTCAACGTTTTCTTCTTCAAAGGTTAAAGCGGGTTTGTTATACGTGCTCACTGCTGACCCCTGCAGCTCAAATGAAGAAAGTGCTTCTGAAGTACTGGATTACCTTTTCAAAAGAAAAACACATTGTGTTCTATATTTTTGTGGAAAAAATATTTGTAATATCTTTAATATCACTCAATCTCTTTTTGACGTGTTGTTATATATATATTTTCAATTTATAAGTTGTAATCAGTTAAGAGGGTTATCCTTAACCACTTAATCACTCATTAGAATAATAAAAAACATATGTGTTCCATCACACTAACAACTAACAGATGTATCGCATTAGTGGGTCGCTCAGTGCATTCGGATAGATTTAATATGGCGGGAGGTATTAACGCAACGATAAAGACCTTCTTTGTACAGGATGCCAGAGATCAAATCCTCTTTGCATGTTACCTCCACATAGTGAATAACACTGTTGTTTTGTTCGCTTTTGTTTTTGTTTTTGCATAAATATTTTTAATTTGAATATTTTGAACACGATAGATGTGGAAAACATGAGAACTAATCTCACAATGTAAATGTATTAAATCTGTACAATGTGTTAAGCCCTTTCTTACCAAAACACAGCTTTAATGTGTTGATCTGTTTCTCATTTTTACTCTGCTTTTCCCTCAGTACTCCTTTCTTTTGACACTTCTATTGGACCTTGCTACTGTTCTATTATTAGTAAATTATAATGTCATCTATAACGCCAATAACCTTTTGGCTTTCCTACACTTTTTTAAAAAAATCTAATTATTTTAATATATATTTAAAATTTTAACAAGCAGTGGTTGTGTTTTCATCTCATTTCTGTTGTATTTCTGTTTTTCCAGGTTTTTCAGAAAAGACAAAAACTGAACAAAACATGGAAAATGTGATGATTTAAAAAATGACATAGGCCATTATTTTCAGAGGGTGACGATATTTTAAAATAGGATTTGATATTCGGAACCTTTTTCAAATTAAACTCTGAAGTGAGCAAGAATGTCCCACAACAAATGTAATAATTTAAAAACATTTTGTGATTTATTATTAGGCGCCCAGAGAGCTAAACACCACACATCCTGACCTGTGAATTGCAGATACATATTCATATACAATCATGTTTGCTTACAGATTTTTTCTTTTTTTTTTATTGAGTCTCAAAAACAAATCTCATATCAAAGTGGCTTTACTGTGCAAATCCCCCTGATAAACATATGCTTGTAATTCCAGCAGATCCCCTTTTGCCCTCACACCCTCCTCCGCCTAATGTTAATAAAAGTGGAGCTTAGCTGGAGAGGAAATTGTGATAATTCACAGCATATGGAGATTATTAATGATGGGGGAGCTGGATAGACAAACAGGAAGATGAGGGAAATATAGTATGTCAATATTTACAGAGAGCTACGCTCTCTTTTTTTTTTCTGTCTGCTGCCAGGCAGAAAAAAAACAAGGCAATAAAAAGAATTTTACAAGACTGAGAAATTCATTTATTTCAATCTCGATGTTTGTGGCAATGAAGTGTAAACAATACAAAATACATTGGTTGGAGCTGTGCTTGGCAACATTGCTTAAAATTTACATTTATACACATTTAGCCTAATTCTCAGAGATTGATCGATCACAGATCAATTTGGCACATCATTATGAAGAGATTACTCAAAGCAGGGCTCTAAATGTAACTGCTGATTTTGTGAATTGCCTTCTCTCTTGGATGTGCTCAAGAGCAGTCCCACAAAACCCCTGCAGGCCCATTAGCAACCTCTACAGCAGTGGTCTCAAACTCGCGGCTCGCGGGCCGCATCCGGCCCCGCCCCCTACTTCCGGTCCGCGATTTGATGTCAAAAATAT
>JAVDPK010017648.1:0-12341 GCA_034780415.1 Cichlasoma orientale | reverse complement strand
GGAAATCACAATCAAACGGTGAAACAAAATATAACCAAAACACAAACACTGGGCCACCGGCCCAGGATCATGACAGTCTCGTTCTCCTCATACATGTCCTGCACCAGCCTCGCATACTTCTTTGTATTTTGACTGTCATGTATTTTATTTTATTTATTTATTGTTGTTTTCTTTTACTGATAGCACACCTGTTTAATATGTTGATTGACAATGAAGCGGCATTCGCACAAATGCAGAACTAGTTCTGTAGTGGTTCACAAATCTAAGTCTGAAAATTCCTGCATTAACTCTACCAAGCAGACAGTTTCATGATGATGACGTTAGTACCCTTGGTGTGAAGCACGATGATGACTCTAACCCTAACCCGGTGATATCAGAGCATGTAATCTTTGTTTTTCTTATGTCTGTTTGTTTGTGGATGTGTGCACACAGGCTCCTTGCTGTTCCTCAAGATGCAGGACCAGAGAAGTGGTCTCTGCCCCTGTAATTGTGCACCTTTGGTCCCTGCTCGGATTTATGCACCTGTTGGCTATCGTGCTGACTGAGACCTTCTTCGAACATTTTGGGAGAAAAATGAATAGATTTGATGTGTATCAAATGTTGTTGTTGTTTTTTTTGTTCCCTGATTGCTAAGACTTGTGAGAGAATTGTAATAAAAAGAAAAACATACATATCCTGATTGCCTGAGGTTAAAGTTAGGGTTAGGATTGGGGTCGTCATCTAAGAGGGTTAACATGACAAAATGAAAAACAGAGTAACATCTGCACCTTAATGCGAAGGGTCTGAGGTGGGACGCCTGGCACACAGCCCTGCGTGTGGGCACTGAAATACGACACTTCATCTCGCATTACAGCAGGTCGGAGAACATAACCACAGCCTCCATTCTGTGTGAAGCGACCTCGGTGAAGGTCCAACATTGCGCTAGGGGTCTGTTGATTCAAGGCCACAAGTTGGACTCCTCCTTTCCAGTACCCTTGTGGGTTGGGGTTGCTGGAGTCCAGACGCACTGAGCTGGGTCGTACCCTGGTTAGGGTGCGTTTGGTAAACATAACAAGGTCCTCTGGACTTTCACTGGTCAGCCGCCCAGCTTCTCCTTCACCCAGAGAGCACAGTGTCCAGTAAGGCAGCTCGGGAGCCATTGGTGTACTGGGAGAGGACGGACTGCTGGGGGGAGACTGCTGCTGAGCCTGCTTGTGACTGGCTCTCTGGGCATAGAAGCTGCGACTGCCAGTTCGAGCAATGACAACCAGGTCTGAAAGCTCTTTGTGGAGACGGAGCTTCCTGGGTTGAGAGGGTGGAGGCACCACCAAGACCACACCCAGTTCCTCCTCACCAGGAATTGTCATTCTCCTTCCTGCCAGAGGTCCCCCTCCTCCTATCTCCTCATCTTCCTCAGACACTTCCCCATCAGAGCCTTCATGGTCTGGAGGGAGTTTCTTCCCCACTATAACAATGCGTCCCTTGAGTTGTTCAGGTGAGGGTAAGGTTGTAGCTCGCCCTCCCAGGCTGACCGGCAGAGCTTCTGGAGTGTAAAGACGTGACCCAAACACTTTCTTCAAGTGCTGGGCCATGGTGCGCTGCTGGCCTGGAGAGCAACGGTGACACAGGTACAACAAGAGGGGGTACTGAGAGGTCAGGAAGGCATATTTATTGACCACCTCCAGAGCAGAGCGGATAGTGACTGGTGCATGGTGGTGGTGATGGTGCTGGTGATGATGGTGTCGGGGAATATCTGGCCCACAGTCGACCCCAAGCAATGGCTCCCCCTCTGGGCCATCAGTGACTCCCAACTCCAGGCATCGGCAGCCAGACTGCAAAGCCTTGATCAGTCCTCCAAGATCTGCTCTCCCATGGACCTGGTCATCCAGCAGGTAGGAGCGATATGAGGTGCTGAGGGTGAAAAAAAAATCAACAATAAATACACCAATGCAAATCATGTCTTCATTTTAATATTGGTAACATTATATGGGTAAGTATATCTAAACATTTGACTGGTACTATACACACACACACGGAGAGACATTGGCCAATTGCAGTAAGGTGTGATGAAGAAAGGAGGGTCTAAGAAGCTCTCCATACCTAAGGCCTGCCAAGCAAAGACTCACAGTCTTGGCTAACCGCTTGAAGAGATATACCAGAGAGATAGAAGCTAGGAGAATAAATCAGATGTTCTCCACTGAACCATCCAAGGTGTACTCTCAGTGGCAGCGGAACAATATGAGACAACTGCAACACCAAGGCTGGAGATGGAGCAATATTAGAAGAGCATATCATCACCCTCTTAAAATAATGGCCTAAGTATTTTTTTAACTAAAGTTTTATTTTTGCCTAAATCATCATATTTTCAATGTTTGGTTCAGGTTTTTGTCTTTTCTGAGAAACATGAAAAAAAATGATGTATGTCATTATATTAAGAGCGTGATGATATAGGAGAAGGATGCAACACATAATAACAATGCTCAGTGGCTAGCGGTACCCTCCCTGAACAGGCTCCAGTAGCCATCACAGTCACAAATATCCAGGAAAGAGTCTCAAATATGAAGAGCTGGACAGCACCAGGCTCTGACATGATTCACACCTACTGGGTAAAGAAGCTAACTGCACTCAAACATGGCAGCACAAATGAACCAGCTGCTAATCAATGAGATGCACCCAGAATGGCTGACCAAAGGCCAGACAGTCCTGATCCCCAAGGTCCCATCCAACTACAGGCCAATAACCTGCCTCCGCACAAAGTGGACACCCCTGTCAGGCATCATAGCAGCTAAGATAAACAGGCACATAGCTCAATACATGAGTGGGGCCCAGAAAGGAATTGGCAGAAATACCAGAGGAGTAAAACACCAGCTACTGGTAGATAGAGCAGTCACCCGAGACTGTAAGAGCAGACTGGCCAACCTGTGCACCGCCTGGATTGATTACAAGAAAGCCTATGACTGAATGCCTCGCACAGGAATCCTGGAATGCTCAGAACTGTACAAGATCAACAGGACCCTAAGAGCCTTCATCAGGGACTCAGGAATGGGAATGTGGGAAACAACACCAGAGTCCAACTTCAAGCCAACTGCTGTTCTGCATAGGCCTGAATCCCCTCAGCCAGATCATCAACAAGACTGGCTACGGATACCGACTATGGAATTGAGCAACCATCAGCCACCTCCTGTACATGGATGACATCAAGCTGTATGCCAGGAGTGAACAAGACATTGATTCACTGATTCACACCACCAGGATCTACAGCAATGATATTGGAATGTAATTCGGACTGGAGAAGTGTAGTCAGATGGTAACCAAGAGAGGGAAGGCTGTCAGAACTGAGTGGCTTGCACTACCAGAAAGCAACACTGCATACACTGAGGACAGCTACGAGTACCTTGGGATCCCACAGGCAAATGGGAACCATGAAGAGGCCGCTAGGAAAGCTGAATGGGAAGAACAAGAGCCAGGTAATCAATACCTACACCCTGCCAGCTATCAGATACCCTGCTGGGATGATAAGCTGGCGAAAGGAGGAAATAAAAGTCAAGAATAACATCAAGACAAGAAAGCTCCTTACCATGCATAGAGAGTTTCACCCCAAATCCAGCACCCTGAGACTACACGCTAAGTGGGAGGAAGAAGGCAGAGGATGAGGTGAGTGTCAGACACACTATCCAGGGTGAAACATCAAAAATCTGTGAGTACATCAGAAAGATGGGCACAAAGGATCATGTGCTTAGTGAGTACCTCAAGCAGCAGAAACACGAAAAAGAAGAGGATCAAGAACAGGAACCATCATGGAAGGACAGGCCTCTGCACAGCATGTACCATCGGCACATAGAAGAAATATATTTAAAAATCCTACCAATGGCTGGGCAAAGGTGGATCGAAAGACAACACATGAACAAGCTCTAAGCACAAGACTTATAGTGGCTGAGGTCTATCACACCAAGCAAGACCCCAGGTGCAGGCTGTGTAAAGATGCCCCTGAGACAATCTAGCACATAACAGCAGGGTGCAAGATGGGACACCATAACCAAGTGGGGGGCATAGTATACAGGAACATCTGTGCCGAGTATGGCCTGGAAGACCAGAGGTCAAAATGGGATACGTCCCCAAAGGTGATTAGATATGACCAAAATCCTGTGGCACTTCCAGACACAGACAGACAAACTGGTGATGGCTAACCAACCACGTACAGTAGTGGTGGACAAGCAGAGGAAGAAGACCGTAGTGACAGATGTAGCGATACGAAGCTACAGTAACATCAGGAAGAAGGAACACAAGAAGCACGAGAAATTCCAAGGGCTGAGAGAAGAGCTAGAGAAGATGTGAATGGTGAAGGTAATCATGGTAATTGGAACACTCAGGGCACTGACCCCCAAACTGGGAGAACGACTCCAGCAGATTCCATGAACAACATCAGAGATCTCTGCCAGAAGACCACAGTCCTTGGAACAGCTAAGATACTGTGCAGGACCCACAAGCTCCCAGGCCTCTGGTAGAGGACCCAAGCTTGAAGGACCGCCTGCAGGGCGAGTGGGGAATTTCTTTTTTCACCACATGCATACAGAAATTGTGTGCAAAATATCTTCCTTCTCTCCCATCCCGTGCGTATATGCAGCTCTGCTGTTCTGCCATGCTATCATACACATAACGATAAATGCTATTGTGGATGCATGTAGGTAGTACCCAGATTCAAACAGACAAATGTTCAAATGTTGGCTTTAGTGGTGGCTTGCACTAAGAAGTGAGTAAACTGAGCCATCTGGCAGATTAATGAACAGCCAACCTTGAAAAAGCAACCAGTGACTGAATTAATTCAGAGCTATGCAGAGACATTCTGTAACAGTGTAACAATGTGGCTCAAACTGTGCGTAAATGAAAATATAACTATGATGTGGACCACCGAACAATAGAGAACAACATTTTTCTTTTGAGTTCATCTATATACACTATGCAACATTTTAGAGGTTTTGGGTTATCAAGGCCCATTTCTAGATCATCAAACCGTTACAGTTCATAAACGGCACCATAGACAAAGCTGGAGTGTAAACTTCCCCAAACCTAACGCAAAGCAAGACAGACCTGCTGCTGACATTAATCAAAACTCTGACACAGTATCCAGGGCTGGCTTCCACCTCAAAGGTGGGAATACTTTTTTAATTTTTCTAAAATAACAATTGTGCAGCTCCACAAAAATTTATAGCAAGTATGTAAGCCCCTTGGTGTTGGAAGTAATATTTACTCGCTCTTTCATCAGCTGTAGAAGATCACAGACAAGCCTTTCTACAAACTCCCACCGAAATTGCAGCAACATGCTAATTTACCCCTCTTAGTAAATCTGGCACAAACTCTTCATAGTAATGTGGATATCTATCAATTCAATTGTGAGAGGCATTTTTTAGCAAATATAGCTTTTAAACTCTTGACAAGTGAAATAAAATATGGATGGGAGCTACAACGTGGCAAATGTTTGGCTTTTGCAATTAAATCTGCTGTCATGAAATGCAGGAAGATTGGATCCAAATGCAGACTGCAGACTGATGTGGCTGATGATGTCCAAAACACAAACTAAACACAATCCAAAAAGCACTGGAGAAAACAATGGTGAACACAACAAAGAATGCACGCAAACTGAGGCAATAAATATATGAGTTAAGAAGGGAAGTGGAAACAGGAGGGAAACTAAACACAGCTGAACACAATTAAAGTAAACAACAGACAGGAAGCAAAAGTAAAGACTATGCATGGGAGACAAAGAAAGACAGGAAAAAAAATAGAAACACTGAACACAACAGAATTTAACACAAAGGACAAAGAGATGAAAGGGTACACTAAGGGATTAAATAAACACACACAAACAGAAGCTGGAACTAAGAACTAAAGGCTCTAAATGCAAAACAAATACATGAAAACAGATGAAAGTAACACGCGAAATAAGAAACAAACAGAATACTTGAATTTAAAAGTCCAGTCCAAGACCCTGGACCATGATAGATGTTTTCAGACTAGCTATTAACTCCAGTGGGCACAGAGTAATGGTCTATTTCTGTCTTCTTCTTTTCTGTGCAAGCCTGTTTTCACTCTGTGAGACTGCCAAATATCTTTTCGAGGGTATCTGGTGACTGAAAAGTTGACTTTTTGGTTGAAAGTAAAATGTTTTGGGGACGTGTCAACAAAACATGTTACTTGTATTTGTTTTGTGCTGAAATGCACTTTTAAACCCATTCTAATGGAGAGATTTTGGGTTTTCAGTGCAGCACTGCATGACTGTAACAGCACAGATGACAGGTCACCTCAGTAAGAAACCAAATCATGTAATGCCCAGTGTTAACCCGAGTATAGGAACCATTTCTGCTATATTTTTTGGTTTGTTTGTGCATTCCTATTTTTTCACTCAATTTGTTTCTTTAATTGAACTTTGACCTTTGACATTGGGTATTTTGACAACAATTCCTGTACAGCAACATCTCGACTTCAAAGTGCAGTCAACATAACATATGGGTAGTAAAGAATGCAGTTTTTTAAGCTGTCCTGTTGATCTGTCCAACACACCTGATGTAGTAGTGGGACAGAGGCATGTTCATATCCTGGCAAACCCCAATTTGTTCTGGGTCAAGCAGCTGGCATTCTGGAGACTGCAGGTAGCGGGTGAAACCATCCAGGCCCAGCAGCCCTCTCTCCTTGCCCTGGGCAGACGGCTCATAGCGCTTCAGTAGCTCCCAGCAGCCCTCAGTCGTAGCCAGAGACAAACCCTGCTCTGTCTCCAAGAAGAGTCGGAGATCCTGAGGGTCCAGATACTCACGGTCTTTGGACAGTTGCACCATTAGGAAGTAGACATCTGGGCGTGTGCAAAGCTCGCAGTAGGCCTCCTCAAATTCCTCACGGGTCACATGGGAGGTCAGCTTTTCCTTGCTGCGCTGGATCTCTTTGAAACGTAGGCGTACCTGAGGACAGACAGTTAATCGAGTAAGAACTTCAGTTAGCCAAAATTATGGCTCACTCGTTCAGTGAAGCTGGCGAAGATGATTACACTTTAGAAGTCTTTTTAGCAATAAGGATATTAAAGTGAGTCGCATTGAATTATATAACACAATGTAGCCGTAATTTCTGTCCACTCTGACTTCTTCTTTCCGTATCTCCTGTGTTCAAACCCGTCTCTGCCAGTACAGCCTTCTGTGTTCTGTGAGTTTCCTGGGTTAGCCTCTGTGCGTCAGGAGAAGGTGATATAAGAGGCAGGAAAAGCGAGAAGTAGCTGCCCAGAAATCCGAAAGAGGAAAAGCAGAAAGCATCAAATCCCTTGTCGTGAGGGATTAAATGTTCTGTTGCTCCAATCACTGTTATTTGGAAACACATCACTTAGCTGTGATTGTAGCTGAATATGTCATTCTGACATGCAGCCATGATTACAGAGAGCTTAAATCATGATGTTTTATTTGTTTTTTACAATATGTAAGGTCTGTCATTGAAAAATATCTACGCAGCTCTGGCTTAGCATCTACAGCAAATCATTATGACAGAACTCACAATTTAGCGAGCTTTGTGTGACAGCCTCCTTCGAAACATCCTCTGTTGAGTGATTGAAATATCATTAGGCTCATTATTTTTTGTTTTATGATAATCTGTCTACAGATTTAATGTGCAACAAAACACAGTAGAGCTCCAATTCAGTGATCAGCAGCAATTGTTTTTCTATAGATTTGACCCTGACGGTCCTATTGATACAACCAACAGTTATGGAGCAATATTCATATTCTTGATTAGACTCCAAATTTTCCTCTCTTTTTCTGAGTTTTTGGTCTCCACCAACTGTTGAATGAAATCTGGCTCTCATGCTGCTCCAATAATGTCAAAAGGTACTCTCTAACTGTGTCTGCCTAGCTGAAGCTTGCTCTCTGAAATAAGAAAAATGCAATAAACCTTGCGGTTAATTTCCATAGAGTTGAGGAAAATACAAATTCAGATAAGAATACATTTGTGCAGCTGGTGGTGCTTCATATTTAATACTGCAAATCTAGTTTTTATGGTGTTACACAATTTTTCCCCATATGCAGCATTCACATCTGTATGAAGCATATGCTCATGCATCACCTTGGCCTCCTTGATACCGGCGCACAGTTTACAGATGGTGGCGACTGCTACATCCTCTGACACAATCCCGTAACCGTCTTCATCCACCAGCGCAAACTCTGCTGCCAGCCACTCACTCCTCATCTTGCTTCCCAGGCTTCCGTCGACTGCCACGCCCCCTCCTTCACCTGGCCCTCCTCCTGCTCCCCCTCCCCCAGCCCCTCCTATGATTGAAGGATGAGCCAACAGGTAGCGAAGACCTGTTACCCAGATGTTGGCCACATCTGCTGACAATGCAACCAAGTCTAGAGACTATAAGGAGAGACGAATATTGAGATTAGTGAATGGGTGTAAACTAGCAATTTTTTTCCTGTATATATACTTTAATGTGGGCGTTCTGACACTCAGCCTTACTTACCTGGTAGTCGTCACCATGTATGATAGAGAAGGCTGCTTCTTCAGCCAGATGTTCAGAGAGAGGGCCGTTGTGGAGGAAGGTCTCGGTGCTCTTCCCAGTGCGGACCTCTCGAATGCTGGAAACGTCAAGCCGAGCCCGGTCCCCATCTTTCTTGGATGGCTCCCAGCGTAAGCAGCTCAGGTCTGGATCCAACGTGTAAAAACGGCAGTAAACCCTGGAATTGGGTCGGATCTTCTTCAGTTCACACCCCCCCTGCATGAACGCCAAACAGTCGGCTGCGCTGCTAACCTGGAAATTAAAATCACCAAAAACACCTTAAAGTCCAATTGCAATTTTTTTTTATTTCCTCTGACAAAGTATACTCTCAGTTTATTGGCATACGTCTACTAAATTGTCTCTGATGTCTATATTGGTTATGCTACCGTTGCTCTCTCCGACCCTGGAAAGATTTGGTGAAAAGAGGAGTTTCGTAAACAGCATTGTAACAAAGAGCCTGAGCTGAGTTTTACATGAATCAGTATTTGAAGATTTATTTGGGTCTGACTGGAACTAAAAGTCTTTGGCCATCTGGAATGACCATTTTGTTAACCACACTAGGCATTTCTATAGCCTCAGTCACACTGGAGTAAAAATAGAATGGCAGCCTCTGTGCAACAAAGAAAAACCAGTGGTTGGCAAGTAACTGCATTAAGATTTTTGCTGTCTGGCACTGATTGCAAGTAGTTGCAGCAACGAGCCAACCTGTGCAATTACCATGCAACCCAGAGACAAGAGATTAAGGGAGACTGGGAGAAGCGTGTTTAGTGGGGTGCTCGGCAAACCACGTGACGTCCGAAGCCACCATTTGTATTTGACTGTTGCATTGCATTAGGCAAAGTGTATTTTGCATCGAGCTACCGATAGTTTTGTGAATGTCTGTCAGTATGACCACCAAAGGTGCTCGATTTCACTGTGTCATAAACTGCAGTAACAATAGCAAGACTTCCATTGACCCCGGGACAGGTCAGAAATACAGATTTCATCCATTTCCTACCAACACAGAGGTGAGCGATAAATGCTGTGAGTCGCTGAGCCAGTGAGTGTGAACAGCTGAGAAAATAAGTGTCAGTGAATCAGAATAGGTGTTTGCTGACTTCTGAAATGTTTGTGAAACATTGTTAAAATCCGGTAGGGGGAAATCAGGCCAGCTGGGTGACTGTGAGGAGAAAGCGTAGTCCTAAATAGAAGCCCCCAGTACGCCACCAACCTGTTCATGCCTTGAATCGCATTTCCCCACTCAGCGACACACCCGCTGTGGATCAAACTCTGGTTATTGGTGACTCTGCTTTGAGAAATGTGAAGCTAGCGACACCAGCAACCATGGCTGATTGTCTTCCAGGGGCCAGAGCGGGCGGCATTCAAGGAAATCTGAAACTGCTGGCTAAGGCTAAATGTAAATTTGGTAAAATAATAATTCACTCTTAAACAAAGTGATTATTTTGCACCTGGTATGTATGTGATAGTTGCTGCTAGGAGTGTTTATTTATTTGGCATGAGAAGGGAAAATGTTAGACTCTGTCCTGTCACTCTTTACTCAGAGTAGAACCGAGCCATACTCCTGCTCCACAATAATACTGATGTTTTACTGAAACCCCAGATAACCCCAGGTATTTAAACTCATCTACCTTCACTATCTCTACTCCTTTCCACCCGTCTCCCTCTCATTCACACTCTTTCACTCCTCTGCTCTCCACAGCAGACCTCTCCAGGCTCTCTTCCACCTGCTACAGATCACAATGTCATCTGCAAACATCACGGAGACTCCTGCCTGACCTCATCTGTCAACCTGCGACTGCAAACAAGGAGGGGCTCAGAGCAGATCCTTGATGTAATCTCACCCCCACCATGAACCCATCTGTTACTGTCTCGCTTTCCTCATACATGTCATGCAACACTTTCACATACTTCTCTGCCACCCCCCGATTTTCTCGTGCAGGACCACAATTCCTCCGTTGGCAGCCTATCATCTGCTTTCTCTAGATCTACAAAGACACAGTGCCCCTCCTTCTGACCTTCTCCATCAACACTCTTAAAGCAAACATCACATCTGCAGTGCCCTTTCACAGCATGAAGCCATTCTGCTGCTCACTGATCGTCACCTCTCTTCTTAACCTGGGTTCAACAACTCGGTTGATTTTCTTGTTTGCTTTCCTCTTCAGACACTTGCAATCAAACACAGCAATAGAAAAGGTTTAACATTACACCTTCTGCCCACTTAGTGAAATTTGGCCAGCTGTGCTTCTTAACGTCAATATTTAGTATGAAATAATGTGAAAGCACAAAACACTGTCAGTTTAAAGAAATAATTAATATTATACTACAGTAGATTCTTAAGAAAACAGTCTGACAGATTGTTTTTTCTGCTTTTCCTACAGATTGCTGTCTGCAGCACGTCCGATGTAGACGGCAACAGATTAACTGCACACGGTCGCAATAATTTTGGTCACACGGCGCATCCATCCATTGTTTTCCCTAGTGTGACTGTAGCCTCACTGGAGATACTTGCCTTGAGCCTATTTCCCTTTAAATTACTGCTTAAATTATTTAGAACCGATTTCGATCCGTTACAATTTACCTTCTTTTCAGAGGGCATACTGCTGAATGACACCGTCTTCTTCCTGCCTCCGCCCACCTTCTGCACTGAGGGATCCTGGGGAAAGACAAAGACAGACGGGCCGGAGGTCAAACATCAACCTGCAGGATTTGTACAGTCATGAAAACCTGGAAAAGAAAATGAATTTAAAACAGGACTGGGCATGTTTGGGGAAAGTCCCAGTAATGTGATACTCTGGCATTTACAAAATGCCAGGAAAATGTGGAATTAATAAAGTCTGTTTTCACGTCAACAAATCTGAGTAAATCTGAGGCCTGGCTTAAGAAAGACCTTAAAGAAACTTTGTGAACAGCTTTTGTTGCATGAAAGATAAACTTTCACAGCCATGAAGCTGGACACAGCTGATGATGATTATTGGATCAATATACAGTATTAATTCATGTACACTGTTGTTTTCTGACATTTTACAGAGAAAACAAGTATTCTATAAATGAGAATATGAACTGCAGTATCGTATTATTATATGGCACTATTAACCTTTACAGTCACATTCTAGAGGCTCTCTTTTTGGAGAAAAGTGACATGAATCCTGGTTTTATCTCCTAATTTGTATTTTTTTTCTGGTAAACATGAGGGCACATAATAAAATACTGTTTCTGCCTTTCGTTACAGTGCACACAAAAACACACACACGCACAAACCTGCTTCGAACCCTGCTGGGATTTCTACTTCCTGTCTCCGGCTTTGTGTCAGACTGATTGGCAGGTTCAGCCGTAAATGTCATTGTTAACTTTCATTAGAGCTGCTGCATGGAATTTTTAACAAAGGCCGCAACAATAGCCTGTCACAGATTTCTAATGAGCTCTAAGTGCTATAGCTGAAATGACAGCAGTAATTGCAATTGACCGAATACGGAATTGGCCACATCTCTTTTGTACACTCCTTTAGTCTGGTACTCAACTGGCAAACGGTGCTTCATTTGTAAACATACTATATACACTGTGCTAATAGAGTAAATAATGTTTTCCTTCAATATGGGAAATGCACTCAGCCAACACTTTGTTTGGCAGGCTGTTCTTTCACTCCTTTAGTGAGCGTCGTGTAAACAAGTATTTTTGTTGACCCTCTCTTGAGCTCCGCGGTGGTCGTTGACGTTCCAATTCCAGCCACTCCTTTAAATAATAACTTGCAGGACTGCATGGAAGTGTCATGTCCTGGGCCGGTGGCCCAGTGTTTTGTGTTCTCTTGCTTCTGTTTAAACTTGTATCTTTGGTTTAT
>JAVDPK010017647.1:0-12342 GCA_034780415.1 Cichlasoma orientale | reverse complement strand
GGATTCTGAAGAACCTTTGTCAATTTTTTTGAAAACAATTAAAATATAACCTTATCTCTGCTTGGGCTTGAAAAATTTGCTGCTACAAATGTGTATTTTTACCAGGGAGGGAGGCAGTAATGGAAATTTCTACTGCGCTGCATTATGAGAAATGACGATTTGAGCATTCATGGAAAGCATTCAAGGCAGTAAAGTTCTGCTTTTTTCTGGTGCTTTGGATTTACACTTTTTTTTCCAAAAAATGAAAAAAAAAAAAAAAAAAAAAAATTTTTACTTTAACCTGCACCAATTTTAAGAGTCTGGATTTCAAAATTGCTGGGATACCTCTTTCAGTAGGTTATTATTCATATCATTTTTCCACATCACAACATTAGACAAGGATTTTGAATTTTGATGGTCAGCAAAAGTAGTTGCCACTGATGATATTACGAGATTGCAAAATGAGACACTTTATAGGAAAAACAGAGCTCAGTCTGTAAGAATTACAACTGTATGTTTGACTGCACTGCAGCACAAGTGAAAAAAGAAAAATAAAGGTCGAGAGTGTGAACTTTTAGCTTTAGGTTTGTTTGCAGTTGTTGACATTACATTAGATTAGACGTTAGATTATGTGAGCAGTGGAGGACATTTGGCCCTTTTTTGCCCTCAGGGAGTATATATAAATGGGATATAGTTTTTATCCACTTCCTCCTGTGGAGGTGTAAACACTATCAAATTAAAGCTCTTTCAGCACTTTCACCTTGTGATCATTGTTTCATGTCACATATAATGTGTTTAAGTACACAGCTTAAACCATCCAATTACTGCACAGCATCTTTAAAAGTAATGGGCTGAATTGATCTGTGCACAATAAAATCTACACTTATAAAATTTATAAACGTCATTAAAAAAGTGGAGCTTAGCATGTGTTCCATCAATGTGACTTCACGTTTTCCTCTATATTTTTCACTCTCTAATCCAATCTGATTAGTCAGGCTGTGCCTCCTGATGTCTGCTTTCTGCCAATGAACAACTGTGGGTCATCTAAGATAGAAAATCTGATGAATTCATTTGTGAGTAGCAGCGTAGAGGGGCTGGCTCAGGGCACCAGGTTCACTGATATATTAATCCTAATATTTTCCTAGACTGCAGACGAAATCCTCACAATAGCATAATAAACACATAAAGCCCCTTTGAGCTCTTGGGCTTCTTGCAAAAACCTTCTCCTGTTAAGACTTTTTCCATACAGCCAGTGGGGAAAAAAAAGAGGGCCGGTAAATACACAGCGCTGACACAAGGCAGGACGAATCCATGCTTTCGTTTTATTAGCAATAAAATGTTTATACTTTTAGGTTTAATTATGAACCTAAAGAACTGGACCACTATTTCTTGCTTCATGCTTCAAAAACCACTGTTTTTTTTAAATTTTATTTTAGTTAAATGCAAAGAATCAAGGTATGCATAATGTTAGTATTACTCGTGTTAAAACCTATCTGACAACTAATCCCAATATATAGATTTCACTATTTCAATATTTAATAAGTTTTATTCCCAAAATGGGAATTAAAGAAATTATAAATTGTGTGTGTATTTGGTAAGGGAATAATTATTTATAATTATAAAAATTTATTAAAAGGAAACACTTCAGGAAAAATCTCACCTTTTGTAAAAGCTGCATGAGAGAGTACAGGTTATTTTACTGACGCATACAATTAGGTCTTAAGTGCTTAACGATGACTCATTTTTTTGTCTTTTTGCCTCTGTTCACCTGGATTTTAAATCAAAGAGTCAAGATGCGGTCGAAGTGCAGACTTTCAACTTTAATTCAAGGTGTTTGACTAAAGTATTGCATTAACTCTCTAAGAATTACAGTCATTTTTACACACAGTCCCCATTTTTGGAAAAGTAACTGGACAATTGACTGATAAGTATTTTCCCTCATTATTCCATGACAAACTAAGCAGATAAAGGATCTAGACTTGATCCCAAGTGCTGAACTTGCATTTGGTGGCTGTCCACAGGAACTCTAAATATGCAAATGAGCGAGGCCATCGTCATTAGGCTGAAACACCAAACTAATCGGAACGATAGCAAAAGGTTTAGGAGCAGCTGAATAAACAATCTGTTACATTCTTAAAAAGAATGAACTGGCCAGTTCAGCAACACCAAAAGACCTGAAAGACCACATACCACAACAAAAGCTGATGATCACAAGTTTCCTTGGTTAAGAAAACAATCTTCACAACACTGAGCCAAGATCTACAATCAAGAGACACCTTCATGAAAAGAAATACAGTTTACAACATGGTGCAAACCACTGGTTACACTCAAGAACCAGAAAGTCAGATTAGACTTTTCCAGAAAACATCTAGAAGAAGCTGCACAGTTCTGGAAAAGCATTTTCGGGCAGATGTAACCGAGATTTGTACCAGAATGATGAGAAAAGTGTGGAGCAGGAGAGAAACAGCTGATGGGTCAAAGCATGCCACGTTACTTGTCAAACATGGTGGAGGCAATGTTATGACATGGGCATGTATGGCTGCCAGTGGAACCGGCTGATGTGACAGTCAGCTCATAACTTACAGGAGACAAAACTGAAGGCAGAGAGACCAACAAACAAGCTGCAGCTGAAGGTGGCCTGACTGTCATCTCAAGGGAGCAATTCTAGACTTCAGGCAGTCATTGATTACAAAGAATTTTCATGCAAGTATTAAAAAGAATCCTTATATTTAAAACTATATTAGTTTTGAGCCTCTGCAAATAGACGAGCGTGTACAAAATGGCTGTAATTCCTAAACAGTTAATGCAATACTTGCTGAAAGTCTGCACTTCAGGCACATCTTGGTTGTGCTGGTGTACAGAGACAAAACTGCAAAAATTGTGCCATTGTCCAAATACTTATGGGCCTACCTGTATGAATCTTTACATCTAATGATGCTGAGTGAGCACACTGTGCACAGGGTGGCTCCTGCAATTATTAATCCTCTTCACCTGACACTTCACCCTCCCACCCAACTGATTCCTTTCAGTAACGTCCAGGAAGCAATTTTCTGTTAAACTTTTCAGAACACCTTCAAGACTTAACCTTTTAAACCCTGGAGGTTTCTGTGTTTTTGTAACCAAAAGCATGGAATTTATGGTCCCTGTCCTGCCATCGCTCTAAATAAATCACTTTGCTTTTTCACCTTACATTAGGTATCCCTATACTCACTCTAAAACAAGAACAAAGACCTACATTATCAGGCATTTATATGACATTAGTGACTATCTGATAGCTATGCTCATAATTTGCAGGTTTTAATCACTGAAGCCTTAAAATGCATTAGTACGGATTTTTTTTCTTCTCTTTTCTTTTGGAGAAACTAATAACACTGATCATTTTCACGTTTGCTTTTATTCGCCCAGTGTGAGCTGGCTGAGCTCACACGCTCACTTACAACAACAGCCTCGCTTTCTGTTTCACATTCAAACCTGTCCTGGGAGAATACCCAATAATACCTCCCACTTGTACCACTGGCAACTGTGTTTACTGTGACGGTGCCATTTTCTGTTTTGAAACTGCATTTTGGAAAATGAACACTTGATGTGGTTTTGGTGCTCATTCTGATTCTTTATGTCTAACACTTTACTCTTAAGCAGCAAACACAGCTCACAAGTCCTAAAAATTGTGTTACAGTGTCGTACCTTTGCTAATAACCTTCTCCAACCACTTCGACTAAGGTTTACACTTTACATTAACATAAAAGTGCAATAAACTCAATGGCACTTTTATAAGGCTGTTACTTATAATTTGTTAAAGTTTTTCAAATCTTACTCTGAATCGGTGATAAGGATGACACCTGTACTTCAAATTGCACTTAAAAAAACTCTTATTCATAGAACCCAAGGTTTCTGCGGCTGACAAAATCAGTTTTATGTAAAGAATTTTTAAAAAAAAACATTTCGCATATCACTGCAAAGCTTTCATCAAAGGCAGACGCACTGAAGCAGCAGATGCTCTTTATGAGAATTACCAGCAAACTTTCTCTGATCGATCACTTTGTCTGGGTAACACCACCAACAATGCAATTACCTGCAGCATCAGGTGTTAGAATCGACGCTATGTTGGAAGAGTTAGAAGCTAAGAAATACCAAAAAAAAAGAAACATGAGTACTTACTGTATTGACAGTTCCTCCCCATGTATTCTCCTGGACAATCACAGGAATAGTTGGCAACCAGATCTGTGCAAATCCCCCCATTCTTACATGGGTTCCTTTCGCAGTCGTTAATATCTGGAAGAGGCAAGAAAAAAAAGGGGGGGGGGGGATAATTTATATGAAGCAGATGTGGGCAATTACAAAGACTTCATCTTCATTAAAATGGATTGGTAGGGTGCGCATATTGAATTTTCTCTCTGTGTTGCTCGATTCTGTGCGCACATAGAAGCTCTCACAAAGACGCAGGTTTCTTGGAACCAATAACTCAAAAACTCAGAGGAAGATTACTTGTGCTAAAATATAATCCACTTTTTTTAAAAAACATAGCTGCCTTTCATTGTGCTATTTTTTTCAGACATTTTATGAAATTACAACATACCATATTATTTGGGGAGTGTGCAGAGAGCCAGAAATAAATGAGCTGTATGGTAGTCAAGCATGGGGTGCATTCAGTCATCACAGCTATACCCACAATTCTGCACGTGGATTTTACATACACACAGAAGCACACCAACAAATGCCTGTCGAGCAGAATTAGGCCGATACCCACTGATGATTAACATTCAAATGAGAGCACTTGAATTTTTTAATCACCTTAAATCCAGCCCCCAAGACACCAGTCAATCCAAAGCCCTCCAAACCCAAGAGATGAGCCCAGAAAAGAGTCCCCTGTGTCAGCTGGTGTTGATTCTAACCGCCTCCTCTCAAACACACCCTTATTAGTCTTACAACACTGCTTTCCAAACACGTATCGGAGCAAACCGAATTAACACAATGCAAAGAGACCCGATCGGAAACACCAAAGAAATTAAAAGCCAAAGCAGACGAGAATGTTATCTGACTCTAAACAAAGATTATGAAGCGGCAGAATATCTCTTAACTGCCAGGGACAGAAAGCAGAGACTGATCCTAACCAAGCAGGGGCTCAGTGAAAAGAAAGTGTCAATCAAACAAGGAAGACAAAAAAGCCATGGCAACCAAAAGAAAACTCAATATGCGATCACTGTTTGACAGATGAGGTTGAAACAGTATTTAGTATTTTCCTCCTAAAGTGTGAATTATTCACTGAGGAAAGGAACACCCACTGTAACCAGTTCAGTTCTGTAAGTCCAAATTTCAGAGCGTAAAGACAACTCAAAATTAAAAAATACCTGGACACACGCACACACACACACACATACTCGCTCTCTCTAAATATGCATTAAACATATTGAAATAAAATTAAATATATTACATAATTACATAACATTAACATATGTATCAATCTTTGCGTGTTCTTTTTTTTTTTCCTGTCACTAAATTGTATATTGATTTGGCAATATTGTTTTTAGAAACTGTCTTTTGAAAGTTCCTTGAATTTTAATGTTGAATATACAAAAAATAAGCAAATAAATCAATCAAAAGGTTGCTGGTGTGTTGCAATAACCAAAGTTCAGCAGGAGAGGGGAGCTGTGCGAGCCGCTGCTTTACAGACACATTTTCACTCAGACGGCATCAGACTGATCTCAGTCAACAATGTTATGGGATCTTATTTAAGTCGGAATAACTGTAGCTGGACTCGCGTGCACTCCGTGGTGTTATAAAATCCCCACACTGAAGTGGAGAACGGCGATGACACACAACTTTGCACCACTGGCAGAACCTTTTCCAGTACGCTTATCCTCTGTCTCTTCATTCAAGTATCACAGAAACAGGAGAGCAGAATACATTATCACCTTTGCTCTGCAATTACGCTCCGAAACCCATTTTCTATGACTGATTCATCAAACTGGTTACAGAAGGTGGCAGAACTCCAACCCCACCCATTACACCCCATTTACACTCTGTTCTGTTACAGGTAGAGTTAACGGCAAGAAATTACAGGGATGATTTTGAAGCGGCGAGAGGAAAAGTGGTGAACTTTTGAACAATTTTTTAACAAATTTCTAATGATTTGACTTCCAAACTCGCCCATGGCTGCTGCAAGACTTTTAATCCTCTAACACACACCCTGGGCTGTCTGCAAGTTATAGGTACATTTTGGCTTCATGAATATGTAACTAAGCTTGATATTTGGAAAGCTTAAGAAAGTGAAACACGATTAAAGTAAGTCTGTTGTGGCGCTTCATCGCTTTAAGATTTTATCTGTCGCATCCATAATAGTGCAAGTCACTTGCATTATCTCAAAATACATCTTTTTTTTGGGGGGTGGGAACATTGGACGCTCAGGAGGAATATAGTCAGGCTGTCATGCATAATGGTCACTGCGGTGCTGGGACTAGAAGCAGCAGCATCTTTAATCTGCAGCAGAGCAGAATAAATAAACAAACAAACAAACAGAGCAGAATAACAGAGACGCGCAGAGAGAGAAAGATATGAGAAATATTCTGTGATCGCGCAACACTTTACAGAGAACCTGCAAGGAATGATATTTGATGAAACTGAGCGGTAAAGCCGTTCCCAAAACATGATAAAGTTTTGCAGATTAAACCTTAAACACACCATCAAACACTCTGTTCTTCCTTTATCTGGAAGCAGGAGGAGAACGTTTGCTTGTGTGTCAGTCTTGTGTCGGACATTTAAAACTGGATATGATCTTCAGCACAATCTCGTGTTGCGTTCCTTTTTTAAATGTATTTTTAGACAGCTGTAATGTGGCAGCTATCTCTTTTCAGATACAGGTAATGTTACCGAAGCTCTGCTATTTGTCAATTGGCTGGCTATACATCTTTTTTTTTTTTTTTTGTGCATTGCAGTAGATGATAAATCAACCGCGCTGTAAGCCAAAATCCAGATATTTCAAATGCAATGTAGCCTAACCTGTGGAGTTCAGTGCATCAGTCTCATATATAAATTGTTTTACTTGCCAGCATGCGCTTTAGCGAGGACAACAACAAGATCACATTTTCACAGCTGGAGCAAAAATACTCGTCTCGAAAGACAGGCTACGTCAAAACACAGCATTGCTGGAGCCAATGTAGTCAAATTTAAGCTGCAGGGCTTATGCTTGATTATAATGTAACATATACTGAATCATAACAGAACAAAAAAGAAACAGCTATGTTATAGATCCAGCATGTCAGCTCTGCGCCTGGCAGCCACATGACATTTTGGTGGTGAGTATTGTCTTATTTTTGTATTTAATCATCACAGCGATGGTTCGTGATCAGCCGTGCACGTCTGTGCACGGCTGTTTTTCGCTGCTTCGGAAGACATTTTTTTTGGAGCCATTTTCATACAAAGCCATTAAAGCTTCAGTTTTGCAGTTGCTGCACAGTCCCATTCCTCCAAAATTACATCATGATTACATCTTTTTCATTGTCCACTGGGGTGAATGTACTTGAGACTTCAGCTGTGAGACGACTGCAGCGATGCACTGAATGCTAAATAAGAACCAGAGTTAAAAACTGAACATGAACACTTTTCATTTTCCATTTTCTTAATTACTTATTTTAGGGTTATTGCGGGGGGTGCTGGGAGCCTATCACATATATATCCCTAAAATATGTGCATAACAGACCCACTTTAAATAAGAAATCACTTCATCACAAAAAACAGGTCTGATTTATTTTTGGTACTCTTTGGATAAATGCTTTGATGAAGGTTGGAAAGCCCAAACTTTTGCATGTGCGTCTGTGTGTTTCTGTTTTAACCTCCTAATTGCGTGCTACAATCAGATACAAACAGTACAGTAATGAGGTGTTATTCTACCTCAGCTGATTTGTGTAACTCTTAGCTTTCTCATGTCCCAGCCTTGGTTTTAACTCTGCTTTGATAAGCTAGTATAAGCCAGTCTCATTACGGCAGTGGGGAGTGGCGAACCTGGCAAAATTGCCACAAATGATAAAGATGTCTGTGTTGTTGTTTCTGCAGTACATACAACACGAATACTGAACATATTGTTTTTCTCTCACTCAGCACAGAGCCTCTATCTGTGTAGCAAACCACAAGAACACTGCAAATGTGGAAACTTCTCATTCACAGGCACTGCTACAGTACTTGCTCCTCCGCTGCTGCAGTTCCTGAACAGATCAGATCAGAAGACAGAGGTGTGCTTGTGGCAGAAGAGCAAGACACTGCTCTCCCAGAGCTGGAGCGGCAACTTTTTTTTTTCTGTGTACTTAAATAAATAAATAGAAGTTTGTAAAGGGCTATGAAAAACTGATAAATTTAGCGACAAAGTCGCTAAGTTGGCAGCAATGAGGTGAACTGAAGTGTGATGATCACTGCTGTGAGCGAGAGGGATGTCATTCGCCCAAGCTGAGATGGTAATTATTTCCACATCTTGAAAAAATGAATATCCAAATCCCAAAAGTGAAAAGCACACACCAAACTGACAACCAAATATCTGAACAGTCAAACGTATTTGTCAAGCTTTACAAGAAACTGGCCTCACACTGACAACACAATATTAGCAAAAACATGTTTGTCAGAATGAAGCAGATTTCAGTAGGTAAATGAATTCAAAGTGGAATATGTTTTATTTAAACTGTAGCTGCCTGGGCCTTATAACCACATTATAAATATTAACCTGCCTTATAGAGAACAACAGTGGCCAATTCTCAGGCAAGTCTGCTTTCATTTAGTTTAATGAATATAATCCAAATTCGTATACAATTTGACAATTGCCAAAATACCAAAACTACTCAGTGAGAAAACAGCTGAATGAAGTTTTTTTTTTTTTAAGTTATAAGTTACAGTCGCTGCTGTTTTCTTTGTCATTCGTTTTCACTTGCTGTCAAATCCATTCATTTCAAAATTTTGACATTGGAAGTCTCATCCAGTGACCGATCTGTCTGTGTTCCCTGAGCCAATCAAGTCTTCAGTCTCTGTGCTTTAAATGAATTGTCTGTCACTGTCACTTTGCCTCTCATCCTGTCTATTATGTAGCCCTTCTCCTCCTCCCCATCTCCACCTCATCCAGGTTATTCAGGGTGTCTCTTCCTGTGTCTCCATCAGCCATTTGCTCACTCTTCTCCACCACAACCGATACCTACACTCTGGGTGGGTGGGTGGAGGGTACTGTGGGCTATGTGATTCTTCTCTATGTCCTTTCTAATCAGACATTAACAACCAAATATATCTACATTTTGCAGGTTCATTTTTTTTCATTTTTTTCTACTAAATGATCTCTCCTTTTTAAATCTGTGCACTTCAATGTTTGGTCTCTACTAACAGTTACAAAAATGTTAATTTACTGTATATTCACTTACTAAAAGTGAGATATCTCCCATTCACAGCATTAAATGAATGCCAAATTAACTGAATCTGAATCTAATAAAAACTGCAGAACTGTATGAAAACCTCGGCATAAATGGCATAAATGTTGCTTGAGTAGCCCACAAGGTCCTGAACAGCATACCCTAAAAAGATCAGACTACACACAGCAAAATCCACATCCACTGTTATTTCACAAATGCAATCACACCGCTTAGAAATGTGATGCTGTTGCTACAAGTACATAGCCTGTTGCCACCAGTAGGTTCAATTATAGAGGTAAGCCAAATGGCTAGGCCACTCAAATAGCCTGGAGCACAACAATCCGCAGAGAGAGGAAAACACAGCTAGTCCATCTTTGCGATTTGCTTTCCTTTTATGAGAGGCCATCAGCTCCTGGGAGATTAGCGTGGGGAAAGTGAGACTTGCCAGTAAATCAGGTGGGTGAAAGGGGATTACTTTTGGGGGAATGCAGTTAATCCAAGTGGTAAAAACTGGAGAAGAGAAGAGAAGAGAAGAGAAGAGAAGGTAGGGATTGAGAGGAAGGGAGAGACAGACACCATGAAAGTAAGACAGGAAGGGGTAAAAGAAATGCATCAGTAAATAAACTTGTTTTACATGAATTTAACAGCGTCACAGGGGGTTTAGTCGCTCATAATTAGTCAAAGTCCACCATTCTGCATTTAAATGTCTCATTAAGGCCTGAATTTTGTAACTGATGTCCCCAGTTTAATGAGCCTGGTGCTGTTAGAACAGTTCAACAAACCAGCTCGAGTAAGGATTTCTACCTTAAATGTTGACAGAAAAAAATCGATCAATCCATCCATCCATCCATCCATCCATCCATCCATCCATCCATCCATTTTTTTTTACTGCTTATTGAGTTCAGTGTTGTAGGGGGCTGGAGCCTATCCCAGCTGACATTTAAAGATGTCATTAATTGTCTTCTATTTTTAGGCAATTAAATGTGAACCAATACACTGGCTGTCTAGTCAGCCCAGTGAGGCTTGTAATGTTAATTTAGAGTATACACAAGAATCTTTTACCGCACATTCGTATTGCCCATCATATAAACTCCATCAAAATAAATAAAAAAGATGAAGAAACATATTTCACTTGCCAACATTTATCATCATTGCTAATTCTGCAAAAAGTTAAAAAAAAAAATCCTTGGCCTCTGGTCACACCGTCATCATGCTCTCATCAATCCACTGGAACATCTTGCTCCCTGGCTTTACTCCACTACTTCTCTCTCTTAAAAAAAAAGTGTCTCAACCAGACAATATGAAGAGCAATGAATAGTGCTGTGTGTCAGGAAATAACACTGGCTGTAAGTATTAAATTGGCTATGGTGTGTCCAGGGAGCTAGAATGGGCCTGTACATAGAAGGCTCACCTGAGCTCTGGGTTGCACTGGCCTCTTCAGCTACCCCTGGTACAGCCATTTACCATAACCAAAAAGACCAACAAATCTGCTTTCAAGTGTATTTAATAGTAGTAATACGGGGGTCACATTGTGAAAATTAAGATAGTGCCTATTCTAAAGTGCTAGTCACCATCCGTGACCTGGTGTTTTCTTTAGTAGAGTACAATAAAAACTTAATTATATTTAAATATGTTTCTAGTTTCAGTCGGACTGTATTTAGAAACACTGGCATCAGTATGTCCAAACACCAACTTAAATCACATAAATGATTGAAATAAATGCCTGCTAAAAGTCTATAATCCCCTCTAACTTGTTAAGCCCCCTAACGTAATTAGCAGAATGAAAGGTAATGTCCCAGAAGTATTGCCCCTGCGTCACACCCACTTCCTTCATTAAATTACAGTCAGATGTCGGGTAAAACTGAGTAAAGCCTTCTTTTATTTCCCTGCCAAGGCACTGTAAGCCACAGAACTGGAGGTTAGTCAACACCTTGTTTTCATAAGGAGTTGTCTCACAGTGTTACGTCTTTGCATCTGGACATACGGTAATTTAGCTTACATGAGCAATTCCCCCCAGGGAAGACTCATCTTAGCTTATCTGTTTTATGTTACTGAGCCAGCAAATGCACAAATGTTTGGTAAGCAAGCTCTCTAAGAAAGGAGCAGAGGTCTGACCTCTATGGTCCGTGATCGACAGCAATTAAGTGGATCACTGGTTGTTTATGTCTGCCACATAATTAACCCCTGACCTTGGACACTCATACTTTCTTGGAAGTAATCATGCTATTTGTAATAGTGGTAAGAGCTCCTCTGGGACAGGTTGCTGCGGCTGCTGATGATATCTTGTGATTCATAGTTGTCCTGTAAATGTTTGATCTGATACTGAAAATAGACTGCAATCCATGGGTGCATACAATAAATTTGTCAAGGACAAAAAAAAAAGAAAGAAAAAAGAAAAGAAAACATAACCAGTGGCGTAAGATACTAATATCATTAGTTAATGAGCTATTTAACAGAGCCATAAGGAAGTAACAAGAACACAAATTTCAAGTCTAATGGTGATAATACATATATAGTTTTCAACTCAAGAACATACAGTAGCAGCATTAGATAATGTTATCATTCAATGGCTACAGAGGTACTTAAGGCAATATTATATATGACGCAGGTCCTGCTAGAAGCACAGCACTACTTCAGTTTTGATAAGAAGGGCATAACTCACGCTGCTCTTCCACAACCCTTTGTGACTGGTATGCAATCCTCTCGCTTACTTCTTTTGTGAAAATTTATGTATTCCATCTTCTGCGTGGTTGTTTTTATGTTGGAAATCTGCTCATATTTCAATGGGAAAGTTACACCGCAGTGGGTTTTATGTGCAAATTTGAGGCTTAATTGTTATGCCAATTATAAAGTCAAAATACATGATATTATTTTTCTGCCTGCATTTCAACCTGAATTTATGTATACTGAGAAACTACACACACACACACACACACACACACACACACACACACACACACACACACACACACACACACACACACAC
>JAVDPK010017646.1:0-12349 GCA_034780415.1 Cichlasoma orientale | reverse complement strand
TCCTAATAGCATCCTCTAAAAAAACCAAATGAAAAAAGAAAATTGCATATGTGTGTAAGTGTCTTTGCTTTTTATTTTAATTTGAAATAGAAAAAGACAATGTATTATCAACAGTAACTGTTTATACCTCAGTACCAAATTTCACTGAGATTGAATTTTAACATTTTGGCAATGATAAGACATTTATTTAAATTTTTGAAAAGGTTTAGTGACCTTTGACCTTGAAAATGAAATCATGGGCCCATAAGGGATATTTCCACAAAATCTGGTTCAAAAGCTTTTGAGTTACAGTATATTGCAGACAGACAGACAGACAGACAGACAAACAAACGGGTGAACACATCTTCCTCCACCTAACAGTGAACCAGGTAAAAAGTGCTCTAAAGACAGCAAGGATATCCTGCTATACTCATTCCTTTGTTTATTTTAATGAAGTTGAAGTTATTGTATTATTGTAGCAGCATGGTGGTCTGGTGGTTAGTACTACTGCCTCACAGCTAGAATGACATCTAGGCCTGAGTTCGAATCCACCTCGGCTCGGGCCTCTCTGTGTGAAGTTTGCATGTTCTCCCCGTGTCTGCGTGGTTTCCTCCACCAGTCCAAAGATGTGCAGTTACTGGGGTTAGGTTAATTGGTCACTCTAAATTGCCTATAGGTGTGAATGGTCGTCTCTCTGTATTAGGCTGGTGACCTGTACAGGGTGTACCCTGCCTCTCGCCCTATGTCAGCTGGGATAGGCTCCAGCCCCCCCTCAACCCTGAACAGGATAAGCGGCAGAGGACGGATGAAGTTATTATATATTGAATACACTCACCCGCCACTTTGCTAGGTGGATGGAATGGAAATCTCTTATCAGCCGTGTTAAAATTCAAACTGAGCACCAGAATGAGGAAGAATGTGATTTAAGTGACTTTGAACCTGGTATGGTTGTTGGTGTCAGATGAACTGATCTGAGTATTTCAAAAACTGTTGATCTGCTGGGATTTTCCCACACGACCATCTGTAGGGTTTACAGAGAATGAGCCGAAAATGGTTCTGTGGGTGAAAATGCCTTATTGATGTCAGAGGTCAGAGCAGTAGGCCAGAGTGCTTCAATCTGATAGGAATGGCAACAGTAACTCAAATAACCACTCATTACAACCAAGGTATGCAGAAGAGCATCTCTGAACATGTTGAGCCTCGAAGCAGATGGGCTCCAGCAGCAGAAGACCACACCGGGTGCTGTCAGCTGCAAACAGGAAACTGAGGCTATAATTTACACTGGCTCACCTAAAGTGGACAATAGAAGACTCAATTTCTGTTGCAACATTTGGATGGTAGGGTTTGGTGCAAACAACATGAAAGCATGGATACAGGATAATGTAATGAAGGATAGAGCTGAAAAAAACTGGAGGAGCTGGATGCTTTGTTGCTATAACCTCCTGCATGTTTTTGAACGTATGTAGTCTATAAAGGAGTCCTGGATGATGGTTGTCATTTTCTATCAAATAAATCTTATTTGTAGAGCTGCCAGTGCTCCTCTGGATAAACACTATAGCCTTTTGAGCTCACACGATATGTTTGCTGTTTAAAGACTTTGGCAGCTGAGATGTTGCATCAGGAAGCATATCTTTGGGAGACAGCTCATGCTGCATGACATGCCTCACTCCTCTCTTGTAATATAGCAAACACACCATCCCAATTTGGTGATCTATTTAAGCTCTGAATTTCTCCATCTCTCCATCTTTCTTCCATCTCTCCCTCTGACATGTCAGTGCAGCTGCCTTGTACCACCGCTTACTCTTTCAACCCCTCCAACACCCTGGCATCCACCTGTAGGCTCTGTGGTAAGTTTAGCCATCAGTCACCACTCCCTAGATGCCAGTCTCCAACTATATTGTGCTATTCCAGTTGCCTTTACTTGATGGTTTTGGGCAAATTAATGTACACTTTCAGATTAAAAGCTTGCCAGGAAAGAGACGCGATGCCCTTTGAGTTACTGTAAGGCTTCAGTAGCACCAAACATCACGATGAACATCATATGAAAACCAGCAAAGTAAAGCCAACTGTTGTAAAGGAAAGACTGAGAAAAATTGGAGTTTGCATTAAAAGCATTTTTGACTAGTAGCAATCAGAAAACAGGGAAGCATCAAAATATCAAACTGGTAAAATTAGGAAGAAATCTCGCCCCCTCTGATATAAGGCTTCAAATGCAGCATTAACAGTAACATGTTTACAGGATCAATTCACTGTGAACACCAGAAAAATATCCGACTGATCGAAGTCATCCAAGGATAGAGACTTTTCCTCTATTACAATCAGTGCGCTCCCTCACAGCTCCACAACAGACAGATTTCATCAAGATTACAACATTCAGAACTGCACATGAAATTACAAAGGCTGTCATTTCCAGCCTCCTGGGAATGAGCCTGGTGTGTGCAGAGTGGAGTGTTTGAGGATGCATAGCAGTGAGTAGTGTAGCTCAGAGTAAGAGCTCGGTGGTGGCTGGCTAAGAGCGGTGAGTGCCAGCGTAAACTCCATATAAAAATAGCTAATAATGTTCTTTTGAAAAAGTGGTACATGTACAGTATTACTCATTCTGCACTCCCACAGATCAGAGTGTGGATACTCTACAGGCAGATGGGTGCGCGCACACACACACACACACACACACACACACAGTGCACGTGTGCATCACACTCGAGTATATATGTACATACACACGTGCACAGTATACACATCCATAGAGAATAACACCCAAGACCCTGGGCAGACATGCTTGCTCAGAGCATACAGTAATCCAGGCATGCACGTGCAGGCAAACACACACTTGTGCAGAGTCACTCACACAAGCGCACACTCCTGCTGCAACATCCCGTTAGATGAATGCAGAATCAAAGGTTGGGATTAATCATTCTCTTTAGTACAAACTGTGAGACCACAATCACTGTCTCTACTTCTCTCTCTCTCTCTCTCTCTCTCTCTCTCTCTCTCTCTCACTCACTCACACACACACACGCACACGCGCCACCCTCCCCCTCTCTCCCTCTATTGCTTCAGCTCTCTCAATCTGTAGCAGAATCCCATTTCACATTGAAATGCATGCCTGTTTACTGAGTGATTATAATTTCAAAGAAAAGGGAGAAATGGAGATTTTAAAAAAACAGGCAAAGAAAGAAAGAAAGAATGAAAGAAAGAAAGAAAGAAAGAAAGAAAGAAAGAAAGAAAGAAAAAGGATGAGACGGAGAGAGAGAAGAAGGCAGAAGCCGGGGGTAGAGGATGTGGGAGAAAAAGGAGGAAGGAGAAATTGTGTATGCTACAGCGAGCTGACAGTTTGCTGTGGTGCAGAGAGGCAGTGGCAAACAAGAATCACACACATGCATGCACACATGCAGTGACACACAAACATGCGTGAGCAAGATTACGATCTCACACACATGTTTGCATCCCTTCACCCACATCCCCTTCACACAGCAGACAAGTGTGCACACAAACGCACACTGTCGCGGAATGCCCGGCACTACGCACGGCGCGAGCTTTGATCTCTGATGCTCGCTCACGCATTCAAAGCAAATGATATTCAATGAGCTTGTTACTGAGAAAACACCTCCTTTCATACCAACTCTCTGGATCTTATTCTCTGACGCTGAGGTCTCCAACTGGGCCTCAGTCCAGGTGGTCCTAAATGTTGGGATATATTCTAGCATGGATTTAAAAGCATGCTTATGTGTGCAGTGGTTGATTCCATTACTTCAAGTAGTGCCATCATTACTGCAGTTTCAATGATACGTTCTTTGCAAAAGATGCTCATAATACTATTTTTTTTTGTCTCACTTGGACTATTCCTCTCAATATGCATGGAAGCATACATTGTCTGGTGGCTCAGGTGGAGACAATGATGCCTTTTATAGATTTGAGGTATAGTGTTGGCATGTTTCTTTAAAACCTGAGCTTAAAAATAAAGCTTCATTGACATGCATGGATGCAGACTGGTGTTAAGCTGCTGCACAGTCAAACAGCAGCATCTTCTGTATAAACATTTATTTTAATTTTCAGAAAAGTAGAAACTCAGTTCATCCAACTTGTACTTCAAATCGCACCCCTCCCCACTTACCACAGGTGTGCCTCAGGGTTCAGTTCTGGGGCGTCTTCTCTTTATTACTTATCTTCTTCCCCTTGGCAATATCTTTCGCAAATTTAGTATTAATTTTCATTGCGTCGTGGATGACACCCGGCTCTATTATCCACCAAACCTAACTCGTCCCTCCCTCATCACCTGCTTGTCTGAAATCTAACCTTGGTTCACCTCAAACTTTCTTAAATTAAACAGTGATAAGACTGAGTTCCTCCTCGTCGGAACAAAATCCATTCTATCCAAAGTCGACAGTTTCTCCCTCACAGCTGACAGCTCCTCAGTCCTACAGCAACAGCACTGGCTCCCAGTTAAATTCCAAATTCAATTCAAAATTCTTTTGTATACATTCAAGGCCATTCATAACCTGGCTCCTCCCTATCTATCTGATCTTCTTCCCCCCGCCTCCTCCTCCCTCTGCCTTCATTCTTCCTCTACCACCTGCCTTACTGCACCCCCAGCCCGCCTCAACACCATGAGGAACAGAGCTTTTTCCTGCTCTGCTCCCAAACTGTGGGACTCTCTCCCGCCTGACACCTGTTTTCAAATCACGACTCAAAACTCACCTGTTTAAGACAGTCTACTCGCTTTAGTTCCCAGGTTATTTCAGTTCAATTTCTTATTCTTTGCTTTTATGTGATTGTTGGTTTTTATCTCTGTAAAGTGGCCTTGGGTGCTTTGAAAGGTGCTTACAAATGTATTATTATTATTATAAAAGAATTTCTTGCTTTACACATATATTCAACTCAATCACGCCACCTGGTTATAACTTGCTAGATACGTAGCTAAAACTATAACTAAATTTAGCCAGCTGGCTAAGCTTTTAGGAAAATTTGCCAGGTTGTCTTTATGTCAGATTGAATTTTGATTGGGGGAAAACTTCACTGACTGAGGCAGATACTGGTCACTGGGTTGTGCTTCAGGTGACTGGATAGACACTCTTTTTGTGGCTCCGTTTTTGGTCTCCACCAACTCCATCTTAAGCCGCTAAATCTTCACTTAGTTTGACTGACGTTTTATACAACATCACTTTAAAAAAAAGAAAGAAAGAACTTTAAAAAAAAAAAAACATCTGCGTTGACTAATGGCAAGGTAAGAGAGAGGAAAATAAGCAGTTTAATAGTTGCTACCTGCAAAACCATAATGGTGATGTGAAAGACGCTAAAACGCTGCACTTAACTGAGGAGAGCACGCTGTCACTGCAAATCTCTCAATATTAAGCTGACGTAAAAATATCCATCAGCTCACAGCTCATAACTTTATCTCTGTAATCCAATTTACTCCAGCTATCACTTTAGCTGGAACGTTGTGTCTGCTATTATGTACTTAATAATTATTGAGTGGCTAATAGTTTGGGCTTAAGTGAGTAGAGCCAGGATAAGATTTCATGCCTGTCCACATCTCTACTGTATGCCCCTCTGTCCACTGAGCTGCTGGCTCAGTTCCAATATGTATTACTGACATGGCAGTAAAATTAATTACTACTATTTTAAATCCATAAATCTTAGCGGGAATGATACGGTTGGTAAACCACCATTAACAATTCATTCTGTTCTTTCAGCAAACTACCAGTAAATACATCTGTATCCCTCTTTCTCTCTTTTTTTCTCTGACCCAACGTCTTTGTAGCGATCCATAACAACAGTTTGGAAACAACAACTGATGCTGCCTGCTCTACCCATATGACCTCATGGTTACCGGGGCGATGGGGATTCCTGGCGCAGAGAGCGATGTGATTGGCTGAGCCCAGAAAAGAGCTCTTAAATGGGTCAAAGCAGTCAAGAGTCTCTACGGAGGAGGTGTGTGTGTGTCTAAGAGTGTGATTGTGCATCTAGACAGCGAGAGAACGCGTTTGAGCTTCCAACTGTAGCTACAGTACGGATCGGTAAATCAATTCTGTGATCACCAGCGTCTTTCCTGCATCCTCCCACTCTATCTGTGTGTTTTCTTCCTTCTGTCAGGCTCTTGTGTCCTTCCTTCCCTTTGTTGTTGGATCAATTTTCTTGTTTGTTTTTTTCCCCCTGCATTTCCTCTCTCCGTCCTGATGTATGGATGCACCCCATCTGTCTGTGCTGCGACCGTGGAGGCCAACACTGACCCCAAATGGCTGAATTCTGTAATGCTTGACTGGGCTTTGAAATCGAGAGAAAACACATCAGAAAGATGATGCAACATGCTTCCATATTATTGTTAGTGTGAAATAATTGGCCTTGATAGTTAATGTTGTCTATGTCAGATACAATAGAGCTTTCTCCACTGCTAATGAGCATGTTTTTTTTTAGATGTTTTTGTTCCGGATGACTAGAATTATGTGTGTGAAATAATGTTAGGACAGAAAACAGAGTTGTAGGCTCATGCTGCTCCTAACGCTTTCCTTTCAAGCTGGATTCTAATTAAAAATCTTAGACTTTCTTATGATCTTGAGTAGTTTGCCTGTTACTAAGCCTAAAATCCTCCAGGTATATCTTATCAATTAACTCTTGCATGCTTTGCAAAGTCTTGGTCAAAAAAGATTCTGCACAAAGGTGAAATAGTGCACCTGAGGTTATTGCTACCAGTCCTCAAACCAAAGGTCAAAGGTTCAAGCCCTTAAATCTGTGACGCGTCCTTTCACATCACTAAATTCCTTCGTGCCCAAAATGACTTGACTTTAATTGTCAAAGTGTGTTTGCGTAGCGCAGCAGACAGGTGGGTTTATGTGTTAGGACATCTCAGCGCAGCCAGGACAGCAGTGCTGAAGCTTGGGTCAGAGCTGCAGTGTTAAAAGGGTAAGGGTGTATGAGGGGCATCAGTACCGCAATGCAGACTTCCACTCTGGCACGTCTAAATAAGGCTTCAAGTGTGTGTGTGTGTGTGTGTGTGTGTGTGTGTGTGTGTGTGTGTGTGTGTGTGTGTGTGTGTGTGTGTGTGTGTGCTTGGCCTCCAGTGTGGTGGAGCAGACACCCTATCCCTACGGAGAGGACTGGTGTTAGGACAGAACCTGGCTGCGCCGCTCTCTGGAGCTACTCTTACACGCGCACACACTTAAGAAACAATCTACAAAGTGTTATAAGTGCAGCGATCGATTGCATTATCCTCAGTCCACCAACATTTTCTGTTGCGTGTGTGTGTGTGTAGGATGGTGTAGTAGGTTTTACTTGAAGTTGTCAGGATGCTGGCTGAGGGCCAGGGTAAGGGTGTCCAGAGCATGACGGTGGTGTTTCTGGGCACTGAGCAGCAGGGTGAGCAGGTGGAGGGAGTGTAAGTCATCCCCACGGAGAGATAAAGCTGCTTGAAGGGGCTCCATAGCTGCTGATACCTGCCAGATACACATCTAATTTCAGCCGCAACCTGCAATCATCTGTTTTTATTAAATCCGCAGTTTGTCAACCGCAAAAAAGAAAGCTGCAGTATTGTTTGCTCATACCTGACGTACGATGGCCAGCTGCAGAGCCAGGTACATGGCAATCTGTGCATCCTGAGGGTCCAATGAATGAGCTCTGCAGAGGAAAGACAAATAGCTCCTCAAATGATGTCAAAGACAAAGAAAGAAAAGTGAAAATGATTTCTGGATTTCTCTGTGAGGGTGGACTGTTCAGTTGCGTGGCTTGCTTGCATGGCTACAACATGTGATGGACGAAAGAAGCCTGACTTACTTTTTCAAAGCATTCAGTGCTTTTTTGTTGAATTCATTTCGATCTGCGGTCAAAGAAGCTGCAGAGAAAATGGCAAAATCTCAATTTTAGATTTTTAAAAATTTTTTTAACACTAAATAGGAGTATAAAGTGAAGTATAATGGGTCTTATGTGAGGGACTGTATCCTGACCGGTAACTTGGACAGTGCTGAGACAGTCATGGTAATCTTCCCATGGTTCAAGAGTTCCTATAGGGGACTTTTATGTTTTTATTAATGTCAGTGTTTGCACCAAATGCTCCAACGCCCTATTTTAGATGTCTCTGAACTCTGTATGATGTCAATGAGAGCGGATATCCCTAATTTGGTCATGTCAGGCACACAGTTCTGGCTGTGACCACAGATGCCCCACCCACCTGTTGATCAGTTCTTTTGTTTGGGAGCCATTCAAAAAAAAAAAAAAAGTAAAAAAGAAAAATTGTTTCAGACAGTGGATGAACTGAGGAGCTGCATCAAGGCTCAATATAAGGCAAATATGAATGATTGAATTAGGCAATGCTACTCTAGTAGAGTCCAAGAATAAAGAGATGCAGCGTAATAAGTCCCATTTAAACTCTAATTAACACTAGGCAACTAAATTCAATTCAATTCAATTTTATTTATATAATGCCAAATCACAACAGTCGCCTCAAGGCACTTTGTATTGTAAGGTTAACACCCTACAAGGATTACAGAGAAAACCCAACAGTCAAAACAACCCCCTATGAGCAAGCATTTGGCGAGAGTGGGAAGGAAAAACTCCCTTTTAACAGGAAGAAACCTCCGGCAGAACCGGGCTCAGGGAGGGGCAGCCATCTGCTGCGACCGGTTGGGGCTGAGGGGAGAGATATTCTAAACTATTTGCTATTGGAAGGAGACGGAATTTGGACTGTGTCCTCTGGAAATCAAGTGAACCCAGCATCACCCCTGAACTCAACAAGAGGTTTTGCTGTCTGCCTTCACCTTTGAAAGACCACAGTCATTTTTTACATGGCCACAAGATCCTGTTTTCCTCAGAGAATTGAAGCAAATGTCCATTGATGTTTTTTGGACAGGATATTTCTTGTATACGTGTGTATTTTTCAGTTTGTGTGCTCAGATTTACCATTGGAAGCCTGCAGACTGCAGCAGAGTCCCAGAGCCAGGTAGGCCTTGGGCAGAAATTCTCCTGCTTCCTCCCCCATAGACACCACACTCTGGGACAGAGCCTCTGCCTCCTTGTTCTGGACACATACATGAACACATTAGCCTCTTAAGGATGTTCGTTGAAATGAATATGCAGTAGAGAAATGAGGAAAAACACCCAAATTAAAACACCACCAGTCCTCCACTCTACACGCAACTTTTCGAGTTACACGGAGATCGGGCTGCTCCAAACTGTCTCGTTGTCTTCGGTCTCTTCATGTAATCCCCAGCTGACTCCATGATGTGGAGATCAGTGCTCTGTAGGAGCCATACCATCTGTTATAGTTGACTCAGTTGACTTCTTGTTCTTTTTGTGGCTGAGGATAGCTCTTTGAGACTCTGACTGTGAGGTTGGGATCAATCAGACGCCTCCCTCATGGGTGAGCATGATGTACAGGGATCTAGTAGAATGATTAGGTTTGCTATCACAGTTAGAAAATCCAGTTAGGCTATGAAACTGATAAACTCATAGCATAAAAAAATATTTACTGGGTGAATTGTGACGTTTTGTGCATGAAAACTTTGCCAGTCTGTACAGCAAAACGTGTCTGAGGTGCAGCGGGGACGGATGCGAGTTTTGTGTGAGGACAGTCAAACAGATTCTGCTTGAAGGACGGCGCAGAGTTTGCTGAAGGACACACACGCTCGCCCACACAGGCAGCAGCAGACTGCAGGCGGTGTGTGGCTCAGCTGAGCCGAGGTACTCAGAGCTGAGGAAAAAGTGTGTCACTCCGTGTGAGGTATGGCTGTTGGCGGGCGGGCAGGTGGGTAGGTGGGTGTAAGGGGGGTAATGCCTTTGACAGCACACCAGTGCAACAGCAAGCAAACTGCTCTGACACCCTCCCTCCGCTTCACGTCCTCCTCCTCCTCCTCCCTTCATCCTCCTCCTCTGTTCTCTCTCTGTCTTTTCCTCTGAATCCAGTCCTCGCTAGTTTAAAGCCTGCACACAATAGCCAGCCATTTACACACAGAGCCTGTCTGTGCACGTTTTAGGAAGATTATGGGGCTTTTTTTCCCTCTTCCCCCGAAATCCGTGGAAAAAGAACACGTCGCCGTTGTCGGGCGAAAACCTTGCATTTGCAAAACTGCTCTTCAGGAATTTGGAAAAGCAGCTTTACGTTGAGATCGCGAGCCACGCGGTTCATGGTGATGTCACTGCTTTGGGGATTTCACATGTTTATATAGCTATAAGAAAACTACGAAAAACTGAAAAAAGAGCAAATAAAATGTTGCTAGCGACAGTAAATATCAGCCCAGACTGTCCAGTGGAGCTGATGGTAGATAACTGTGGCACATTTATGTAATGCCACACTGCGCTACAACCATAGTGTCCCATTGTGATTAAGGCTGTAAGCTCCTTAGTGTCTCCGGCCTGCCATGATCTCCAGCCACTGACAGATGTGCTCTCTCCATTTGCCTCTGTTAGCTCCTCTTTTCTAATCTCTGACCCCTTTCTCTCTAACTCTCTCTCTCCCTGCACACTAAATACCACTGTTGGTGTTACTTTCTCCCTCCTGCCTAGATCATGAACTGAAGGAGTGTCCGAGCTGGCACGAGTTTCACAGTGATGTGTAACTGCCTGAGTGACCCCGTGTCAATCCCAAAACATTAAGGACTCAGTGATGCGTACACACTACCTCCACTGGCTGCGCTATCCCATCCTGTGACGCAGCTTTACCTTTTATGTTATATTCTCATAAGTGCAAGCTGAAGCTAAGCTTGTGGGAAAATGACATTTGAAAAAGAAAAATTTCACGCGACTCTGCAGTGCTATGAAAAACTAAGTACACCCTCGATGCTGCCATAGGAATTTAGAAGGTAAGTAGCAGCCAGGCGCTGCTAATCAAATGCACTTGATGAACTGATCATCAGCAAGTGTGAGCATCTTTTAACACAATGCTACAATTTTCCCAAGAGCGGGCGCCACAGCAAATTCACCCCGAGGTCAGACTGTGCCATGCTATGAGAAACTGCACACCAGCTGTCAAGCACGGTGGTGGAGGGGTGATGATATCAGCCACAGGACCTCGGCACCTTGCAGTCATTGAGTCAGCCATGAAGCCCTCAGTATACCAAAGTGTTCTAGAGTCCAGATCCTGCTTGGCCAGAATTGGTTCATACAGCAGGACAATGATCTCATCTATACCCGCAAATCTACAACAGAGTGGCTGAAAAAGAAAAGAACCAAGGTGCTGCAATGGCAACAGGAGGTTAATGCAGCAGCCAACATTGGATAGTCCTCATGACCTGCTTTGGCAGTGAAATGAGTAGTTTTGAATAAAAATTATATGTTTAATAAGTGATCTCTAACCAGGGATTTCTCAGCGTTATGGCTCTCTAAGAATTGACTTCAGTCTTTTTAAATCTTGATCACATGGGGTTCAAATTGCCTGTGATGTTAATAATAGTGAGAAATAAATGCCTAATAATGACTGTGATTTCGTGCCTGAGGTAATGTAGAAAATGGCCAATCGTACTCTCCACACAAGAGCAATCAGTGGGAGAGTTCAAATCATGCTTGTTATTCTCAAGAAAATATCTCAAACTGATCTGATCCACATACCCCAGTTCTTGCATAGTGTGGAGGGAATTTTCAGCTGTGGCTGACTGCTCTTATGTATTCTTATTTATTATATATAATTCTTTGGTAAATGCTTGTAATGTTTTAATTAAATGTATCAATAAGAATCATGCATTTATTAATTTTTTTCAAAATAATGTCACAGGAGAGTTTCTTTTAAGTATAATGTTCTCTGCTGTCTCACAGTTTTCAGAGGTCTGTGGGTGCAGGCAGGGTCAACAGCGACCGACAGCAGAGCTGCCATGGGGAGAGCGACGGAGAGCCAGAGCCAACAACAAATCAGCATATAACCATTAATGATTATTATTATTACAACCATTAATGACGCTTCCACAGTTTTAATTTTATGTTCATAATTGTGGAAAGCTAAAATTGTGAAAATATTGCTAACCACCTACAGTAGCTCAGTTACAGAGCAGTGCCATTTTCTAGCTGTTCAGACCTTTTTGGTAGCGCTCAGCTACAGGCTGCTTCAAGCATCTGACTGAGGATGTAAAAATGTTTTAAAGTAATGCACACAAAGTAGGGAAAGCTATAAAATGATATCAGATTTATCTGACATGAGCATGGCAGCGTACCATTCCACCATGCAGCTCTGACGCACAAACAAGAAACACAAGCTGAAGCTTTTGGACGAGTCCCTGCAGGTTCATGACACTGAAAGTCTGTGAGGAGATCTTAAAGAGCTGCGCTTACAAGTCAAACTAAAAATATGGAAAAGATCAAGAATTAAACAATTCCTGGTTGGCTATATATATATATATATATATATATATATATATATATATAAAACCTGTGATACCTGTGAACATGATTTTTC
>JAVDPK010017645.1:0-12350 GCA_034780415.1 Cichlasoma orientale | reverse complement strand
CACACACACACACACACACACACACACTCAAAGAGAGAGAGAGAGAGAGAGAGAGAGAGAGAGAGAGAGAGAGAGAGAGAGAGAGAGAGAGAGAGAGAAATGGCCACAATATTTTAAATGCATTTTACAATGACATGATAAAATGAGTGAGTTATAATATCATTGTAACTGGGAAACAGTAATAAACACATGACAGGCACAGAAGGATCAAATACGGAACAGGGTTACACACACCTGTTATACAGTTGTGTGCAGCAGGTGTGCAGCTGTGAGCTGTTTGTCACGTTGGTGTTGCTCAGGAATTGTGAGCACGGGAAATCAGGGATGTACAACATACCTAGAACAAAAAAATCCACTTGATTTATGGTACTTTACTTTACTTTCATTTATTTAAAAAGGGACCATGTACAATATTAGCAAATTATACCATTTGATGTTTGTACCTGAGTTAGCTTACAGCTAATTTGCATCTGCAGTCCCTCGGCAGGTTATGTACAAAGAATCTCAACAAAAGAATATCAAAAAAAAAAAAAAATCCCCAAACCCATAACCACACCCACCCACATTATTATTATTATAGGTTATGTATGCAGCATATAAAATTTCTGTAATTTTTATATAATATACCAAAGAGGTACATTTTGAAGATTTAAATATTAGAATAGAATTTAATGTAATTTTTAAAATATTTTGTCAAATTACCTCATAAAAAATTGATATAATCCAATAAAGGTAAACTCAAATTATTTATTAAATTGTAAACAGAAATGCCAAAGATTTATAAAAAATACTTTAAAATGTATATTTTTGTTGAATGTATATTTCACTATATAATAACAATACATATTTCTTCTTGTGTATATTGTCAGTATTATGTAATGATTGAAAAAAGATGAAATTATATTTCATTTTTTGCAGAATGTAAAAAGAATCTTTTAATATTTTCACATAGCCTATATAGCAACACTCAACAATAGGTCACTCCTGTGCAGTTAACAGTGAATAAGAGAACAAAGCAGATCTAACCCATACTTTTCTAATACATACCTGTACTTGATGAGGAAATATTTTAAGCATAATATTTTGTTACTGAGAACATCTACCTGGGCTGAAGAACAGGTGTTACCTGCAATACACGCTGTCATGAAACAAGAGATGCTGCCTGCAATCAGAGCTCTGAGGCCACAGCTGGAGATATCAGATCGTCTGTCTGGAGCCATGGAAGCTGGGGAAAGAACAATTATGCCATACAGTTAGGTATTTAACTTTCATAATGACATTCTGTTCATAATTTTGGCTCTATGCTCCTGCAGTATGTTTGAACCAGCAATCAGTGTGAAATGGAAGTGCAGACCTTCAGCTGTTGTTCAGCGGGTTAAAACAATTAGAGGAATTAAAGCCAGTTTTACACACAGTCCCAGGAGTGTAAACGTAATTGGACTATTCCCTTAAAAGCCGTTTCATGGACAGGTGTGAATAAAGGTGCTCTCAGGGGAAGTGAAATAGGCAACAATAAGGCAATTCCATCAGCCAGATAGTGGGAGCATTAGGAGTTTTGTACATTCTGAGAAAAAGATCACACAGGTGAGCTATGCAATATGAAAAGACAAGGACATCCAGGAAAGACATCTATGGTGAATCACAGGGTCCTTTCCATTGTAAAGAAAACACCCTCAACACCATCCAGCCAAGAGAACACCACTCTCCAGGTGGTAGACCATTTTTGCCTGAAATATTGGGGGGAGGGGGGGGGGGGTGTTAGTAATGCTCCAAAGGCTCAGTTTCACCAGTATTTATAAATGACTTGATGGAAGAAAGAAATTCTGAATTCTGACATGTGTAGTGCTACATTTTGTGGTCAGATTCAGCTAAATCCACTAAAGCTGATTGTTGTTATATAGAATATAGATGGACAGTAACCCAGAACATACTGTGAAAGCAAACCAGGAGCTGTTGAAGGTAAAGGAGTGCAGTTTTCTACAGAGACAGTCAGAGAGTCACTTGATCTCAACCTGACAGAACATGCATTTCCCCTGCTGAAGACAAACTGAAGACAGGACCAACAAAGCATCAGGAAATCCATTCTCTGGCAACGCACATGGCATCCAAATATTAGGCCAAGGACCAAGGTCATTGTAGACCAAGGACAGATTATTATTATTATTATTATTATTATTATTATTATTATTATTATTATTATTATTATTATTATATTAAATTGTCTAATTGTTGAGCACAACAGAAGAATGAACAAGTGGTAAATCAAAATTCACTTTTTTTAATAATCAACTTTATAATCAAGAATTTCCACTTATTTTGAGTCCTCTGATATTTGAGGAATCTCTACGCTGTCTTGAAAATAAATTGTGAAGATTTTTGAAAGTGCATTTACCAAGTGTGACCGTGATACTGGAAATTTCAGGACCACTGAAGTGTGTGATTTTTCACCTTTGTAACTTCTGAAGAATCTAGAAATAACTTTTCCTGCTACACATAACCAAAATGACCCTCAATTTAACAGTTATACTTTCATAGTTACAATCTGCTGACAAAAGCACACACATTCAGACTTGTCACCTTACTCTATAATTGAATATTTATTATAAATGCATTTATTAGGTTTCAAAAGTTTGCTTTGTGTTTTTGAGAATTAGGGGAATTTGTTTTAAGGGAGTTTAAGGCAGCCACAAGCACATTCAGCCCACACACTGTAGCTTGCCTTAAATGTAACAGATGGGTCCCTTATTGTGCCAGCCAAAAACATCAAGGACACATTATTTTTTTTTCCCATTCTGTTCATGTGTGGTGGAGATAGTATCAAAAAAAAAATTCTGCTACAATATAATTCTGAATTTTCCAACACAGAGAACATCATGAAGTTTGATTTTTCTGTTTGTCTCTTTGCTGCTTAGTTTTCCTAATGTGTCTCGAGGTATCACTCACACAGCGCTCCAATCGACATCCCCAGGGAAGCAAAGTTGGAAAATCCACACAAAGCATAGGTTGCAACCGTTTCAGAATGGACCTAGAAGCAACAAAATTAAGTTATATTTTCACCAGAGGTTTTTAATATATTACCAATTTGTGTCTCTAATTATTGGTCTTCACATATTGTGATTACATTGTCTGAAAAGACAGTTTTATAAATGTGCATACTGATTAGTGTGAATACCCCAAATTCTCATGTGCACCTAAAACTTCAGGTGATTTTATTTTTTGAACCACAGACTGCTTTTCACCTCCGCCAAGGAGGTTATGTTTTTGGTAGCGTTTGCCTGCATGCGTACATGTCATTCTGTCTGAAAACACAATAGCTTGAAAAGTTCTGAATGAATTCTGATAAAACATTGTAGGGGTGTAGAGTGGAATCATTAACAATCCATTAAAATTTGGCTTACATCCACCAAGGTCTTCAAGGTCAACCTAATGATTTATTGTTCAAAAATGGACAAAAAGCCTTATAACTTAGAAATTATGATTCTTACAAATGTGGTGTGTATTGGAAACATATGGAAACAACTCTATAAAGAGTTAAAATATGTCACATTTGACCTCTAAGCCCTCCTTCAAGATCAATAGATTGAAGGTTAAAGGTCAATGTAAAAATGGCATATAGAGCTATTTAAAACTATTTCTTACTGCCATTGTTTGTGCTGACAACATATAGTGATGTAACACATTTAGGGAATGATATATGGGGATTCTAAATATCAAGTTATTTTGGACCTCTGACCTGTTCTTCAGGTTCAAATAAGGTCAAACTTTCATTAAATGTCTTTTATCTGAATGTTTTGTAAACAGTCGCTCTGCTGTCCTGCCCCTGCTGTCCTGTCTTCTACTGATCTGTGTTGGACTGATCTCCCTTGACCTAGCTGATGATATTCCACCTCTTATCAGAACTGTTAGCTGAGGATGGGAGTTTGAGTCAGCCCCACAGTAACCCGACCCCCCCTCTCGCCTCCGGTGGCTCCCTTCTACCCCTGCCCCTCCCCACCCTTGTGCTCCCATGCTATATGCCATGTTTCCTTCACTATCGCAGAGGTTTTTGTAATCTTATACTGTGTATGTGTACAAAGTATGAGATGATTTTTTTCCTCACTTATCCTTATATGTTTCACTATTGTTTCCATCTTTTTAATGGCAGCGCCTCCAGAAGGGGGGCAGCATCACTTATCTCCCCATGTTTGTTTTGTTTTGTCTTCTTGGATGGGTGTTCTGTTAATTGTAATTTCCCCATTGTGGGTACAATGCTGGAATTCACAGAGCTCCGTAAGAGTGACCCATTCTTTCAAAAATGCTTGTAGAAGCAGTCTGCATGCCTAGGTGTTTGGTTTTATACACTGGTGGCCATGAAAGTGACTGGATCACCTGAATTAAATGATTTGTATGGGTGAATGAATACGTTTGGCAATATAATATATCTCTGAAGTTTAACCGACTTTCTTTTGCCATGATGACTGAGCGTTCCATAAATTTTTTTGCAGTGAATAATCATCAAGGTAGTTACTAAGCAAACCAGGCAGGTAACAGAATTAAAAACTGGAAAAGAAAAAGTGAGAAAATCAATGAGACTTACAGAAATATACTGCTTTACATTGCTCACATATTCTGGGCCCCCTGCTTTCCTCCTCTTTATCAACTCTGACAGCTTCTGATAGGCCACAAACTCATTGAGGAATGTCTTTATTCCCATCAGTTCAGCAACAATGAAACTGTCTTCAAAGGAAACACCCATCATGAAGGAGAGAGGCATGAACACGTAGGAGCAGATGAGCTAAATGAGGGACAGAAAGAAGCAGAAAGAGAGGGAGAATAGGCACGTCAGGCTATGTTTTATTTTATTTACAGTAGTTTTATGTTGGAGGGTTGGTGGATGTGTTTGTGTGTATTCACTGAGAAACTGAGCTGTGGACAGTCGAACATCCCTCCCAGCCAGGAGAGTACAGCATCAGAAAAGGCCAGCAGGGCCAGGAAGGCAATGATGTTGGCTGCAACGTTGGCCACTACAACTACAGCACGAGATGCACCAAGGGATGCTGCCTCCAACAAATTCTTACTCTCTCTGAAGAAATAAGTAGAATTTATTTGGCTATACATTACTCAATTTTTTAACTCTGTCATGTAAACATAGCAGAGTGTCATCAGCATAGTGGTGTTAAAATATTGTTTTTATTGTTATCCTTCTGTTGATTGTTATAGGTTTAGCTTAAATCAGTGTGGATTAAAAAGCATAAATTGATTTAAATACACATCTTTTGAAGTTCAGTCAGATCTTCTCTAAAAGTCATTGGTCAAAGCCATTAAAGGTCTTAAAACAAAGGCAGACAGAAGTGACAGGATGAATCAACAAAGAAATTATAAGCAAAATCGGGACATTATGGCAGAGTGACTTTAGAGAATGAACTGTAGACAAACATTCTTCCCATTTAAATCAAGCATACAATAGATTTTGTAGATATCTGTGTTTATTCTGATCAATTTTACCTACCCCTTGTCCATTTTGATTGGACGATTGGACCCAATAACTGAAATGTCCTTTTCAGGCCAGAACATCTTGGCAATAGCCAGGGAGGCTGGAGCGGACATTAATGTTGCTGTCAACAAGTGTGTTGCATCAACCTTAAAGGAAAGGCACAAAATGACATACACTAATTGGCCAGTCATTTTATTTCTAACAAGGTCCTCTCAAAGTGTCAAATTCAGTCTCAAGCCTTAGTTTAAAAGTTTAAAAATAACCCCTATATAAGCTATACTTTGAATGGTTTTCCTCTCATAATCCCATTTTTGTAACTTGGGATAATAAATATTTGGCTCCTTGAAGTTGGGCATTGATCACAATAAATTTGACCGTTTGTTAACCATGAAGGGCAGTTCTTGAGATTAATTTCTTTTAAGAGAGTGACCTGGGACAAGATAGACAGCATTAACTTTTTACATTTCTTAATGGCGGAGCAAACTTCTCTACTGTGTTACAAAATATTTTTAAGGTGGTTGGTTTAATTCAAGCTGCCAGGTCAATCTAACATTCAGGTCAATCTAACATTCAGTAACTCACCCCCAGTTTTATCTGCTGTACAGCTGTCACTTGCCAGGTTGTCGTTTAACTTCTTATGGTCAGTCTTTTTTTTCTTCTTTTCTTTTAGTCTTGTCAGTCATTATCTTGGCTTTTCCCTCTAAAGTCTCTGTGTATGTTTCTCCTTGCTCTCAGTTTTGTACTTTCCTAGTTCCCATTTAGTTCTTTTCATGTATTGATTTAACTAGTATTTTTGACATAACTTTACCTTTTGTCTGTCTTTGTCCTTTGTTCTTTTCCCCTTCAGTGATATTTGAGTATGCATTTTATTTTATTTTTATTTTTTTGTTTATTCACAAGTATCAATGTTTATCAAGCCATCGCCTGCCAAAAATCCTTCTAAATATACCTTAACTCTGACAACCTCAGTGCTTCTACAAATCCTCATCCCATCCCTTCAGCACATCTTCTTTCTCACCCCAAAGGAGATGTAGGCTCCCAGAATGGTACCAGAGATGCTGGCAAAACCTCCTGTCATCACAGCATGGATCTCAGAGATAGTTAGCTCGCTGATGTATGGACGAATCAGGAGAGGTGAGTCGGTCTGAAAGAAAGGAGAAGGACAGATGATGGGGTTGATTGAGATTAGTCAATCAATACACGAATATTAGTCTCTATTGTTAACGGTTACAGCTGCTTACATGTCCCAGGAATATATTTCCAGCTGCAGCCATTGATTCTGCTGGAGATGTTCCCATGGTAACCTGCATTATGAATCCAATCTGGGGAAAAAAACATTGGTGTGTCACAAAAGGTAGAAAGGGAAAAAAACTGTAGAGCTGTAACACTCAATTATTATTATTATACACAGTTATTATTAACATACATTCTCTATACAGTCTGTTACTCTAACAGCCACCAGCCTTTCATTTCTTATTTCGGTTATTTTTGAGTAAATGCTTTGAAACTATTAATCTGATGCCTTATACTTCTTTCTGTCTTTGTATCCGTGTCCATTCTCACCTTGCAAATGAGCCAGGGCATGAAGCCGATGTGGTAGAGCATGGAGATGACAGAGCTTAAAAATACAATTATTGGCATCACCTGCAGAGAGCCCACAATCAGTAAAATAAATGGAATGTTTGTATTTATGTTTACATCTTGATATTATTGCTTATCTTGTAAACACGTTTAGCCGTGTCTGTGCTTTTATTGGATCACCATACCCTAAAGGCAAAGAAGTGGTCTGTGTAACTGTCACCAAAAACAAACTTAGATCCAAAATCTGTGAAGGACAGAAATGCCTGCATAGAGGACATTTTGTGTTATCAAGAGAAGAAACAAAATATTTTAAACAGCTTATTATGTTTTACATGGCAAATGTAATCCTTCCATCATCTTAACATTAAATGTCAAGTATATGCAGCAGGAACATTTGGTTTTAGAACTACAATGATCTTCAAATTCACCAAAAGCAGCCATACAAGCCACTAAAAAAAAGGGTGTGTGCGTGTGTGTACACCTCTGCTTTGTTTCCAAGCCACTGCAGTGCAATTAACCCAAATGTCGTCCTGAGAATGAACAGACCAAAGATAAACTGTAGCCCAGTCCCACAAAGCAAAGTTTGCCATGACCACTGCAACACACATGAACAATACATTCATTTATGCACAAACAGTTCATTTGTAGGTGTGTGAATTGATGCATGTGTGCAGCTGTGAGCACGCGTTTCCATCTTTTACCCTAAATGGGTGTTTGGAGAACAGCAGTGTTAAGAAAATGAACAGCAGCAAGCCGAAGAAAGATACCAGCTGTCTAGTCCCCCGCTGGGCCGTGTCCAGAGCAAGCCAGCACACCACAGCTCCCAGCACTGACATATATATTATCCTGAATAGAAAGAAAGATGGAAGCTGAGAAAGATAGGGGAAGTGGAGGAATTCGGAGAGATGAACACAGATACACTGTACTAAAATTAAAATATACAGTGTGTATTCCGCATTATGTGCATAATACTGTTTTAATATTAACAAGATCACAGCAGTTTTAAAAAGTAACAGAATGACAACAAGTGTCCAAACTCAAACATGTTCTCAGCTGCTGAGTGGAAGTTTAGACTGACTGTTTAATAATGCTGGAGACATATTTATATCAACCAATTACTATAAAGCTGTATTTTATGGAAAAGATGTAGTTCATGGGGATGTTAAAGAGAATTTTAGAGTTTGTAAAGAGAAAAACAATTGGAAATCCATATAGGCATTCAGTTCTCCAGTGACAATCACCAATTTATTTAGCTTTCCCTTTATCAATTTTATTTTTTCTCATTCATACTTAAACCTGAATTAACTAAATTTGTACCGTCTTGGAAACAAAACATACAGTACTGTGCATTTCTTTATATTTTACTAGGAAAATGGGAAATAGGTGGATTAATTTGTTGAAAGATGAGCAAACACAAGTTGAAATACAGTATATATTTTAAAGTCAATATTTGGAATGACTTCCTTTATTCTTCAACACAGCGTAAACTCTCTTAGTCAACCTTTCTTTTCATTTATTTAACCTCTAAGACCTTGCACTAAAGAAATGGGTACAAATGACATGCTTTTGTGACAGACATGCTAGTAACAAAGTGCCTAAAGACACAATTTAAAACTGGTTCATTGCTAAGTTGTCTGTAACACGTAAACACAACACTGGTTCATCCCTTGAGTTAAATGTCTTTTCAGGTGCTAGAATGATTCATAGATCAGTGGTAAGTGGTTTAACAAAAAAACAGAAAAACACAAAAGGAAAACAAGAACAAGAACAACAACAACAACAACAACAACAACAACAACAACAACTACAACAACAACAACAACAACAACAACAACAACAACAACAACAACAACAACAACAACGAGTGAAAAAGCAGCCAGTGTCCAAAGAAAAATGTTGAAAGACCTCAAGACAACTTTAAAGGAAGTCTGGCTCCTTGGAAACAAAATATAAACAAATAAGGGGTGGTTCAAGACTTTTGCACAGTACTGTAATTTGATAGTCTAATACTTATAATAATATATTTTTATATTAATCACCCTGATACAGTTGGTTATTTAATCATCCACCTGATATAAAAACCCAACTATGTTCACCAGCTATGGTTAAGATGGTAGTTTGGTAACCAAGAAGTGTGCTGTTAAGTTTTTGAGTGTTTTTTTTTTTATTATTGTGGCTGAACACAATGTTGTAAACCTAAACAATGAGCTCAAAGTCAAAAGATCTATAAATCTTAATAGCGCTGAAAAAAACTGTAAAGCCGCGTGATAATTCTCTTGGTATTTATCACTATAAAACAAATACCTTTCCCAGTCATCTGATCCTCTGTTAATGAAAATGTATTCATTGTATCTGCTTTAATGTTATTTGGTTTGTAAGTAGACATTATCCAACTCTATTGCTTAAATTATATAACATACATGTTACTTTGTTATTATGTTGTTATAGATTGCATGTCTTTGCTTAACCGTTTGGAATGAGGTAACTACAAATTAAGCACATATTTGCTAGAGCAGTTAATGTGCTTGCTATACAGCAGTTCCTCTCACACTTTGCCACCACCTGCTCTTTTTTGCCTTTTTGAATGCAACGCTCATGTCAGTCTCACTAAAAATAAACTTCCTCAGTCTGAGGATATTGTGGTTGTCAGAAGACTAAGAAACTCTCAACATCTCTGAACTGTCTTGCACATTATTCACATCTATGAGGGATTTTTTTTTGATATGCTTTCTCTACAGTTGCTTGGATTTGTTCCTCCCCAGTGTCATTATGGTGAAAAGATCAGTTCTCTCAGCCCACCTGGCCACCCCCAGCTACCCAGTTCCTTTGTCATGGAAGGTGCACATGGGGGTAGAAAGGCTGAAATATGATTTGTCTCATTTCTCACCATCTGATCCCACACCAGTTCCTGCTGAGAAGGTCTCTGATAGGAGAGAGAGCCTCCCACACTTTCTCGTGGTATCGTTCCATCATCCAATCCCAGACCAGAAAAAAAGTGGTTACCAAGGAGATGACCAGCAGCCCCACAGCCCGATGGAAGTTCACAACACATGCCGCTATCACCATGGCAACAAAGCCTGAAATAAATATAGAATCAATGTGAATTACATCTCGATGTGACCCCCAGACTACTGACATGTTAATGAAATGTTTTTATGTAGACTACTGTATTATCTGCTTTGCAACCACCAGCTAGACAGGACAGGGTGTAGCTGATGTGAAAATGACTGGAGTGCACAGATGATACATGACACATCTACAGCAGGCAAATCCCACTTATCACTTACTAAATATCATTCAGGACTCACCAAAGTCTTTCTAGAAAAGGGTTCCCCCACCTGAACAAGCCTGAGCTGAGAAGTTAACTAAAAAAGTAGCTCAATGAAAAGGCAGTAGTAATAAATGAGTAGTGGTGAAAAAGTGAAGAAACAGTCGAAGCAGCTCACAAAAGTTGAAAATATTTGCTAATACCATGAATAAACAAATGAAATTGTTAGCTGAACACAATAAAATGCCAAGTACAGCATGTATAGCCAAAATGCACCATTAAAAAAGAATGAACGACCATATTTTTTAATCAGAGGTAGCAAAAGTATACATTTTCATCACTCAGAGTACAGATACATGTATTACAAAAGGCTCTGGTAGAAGTTAAAGTACTGCTTCCACTTCTTTACTCAAGTAAAATGGAAAAATGCTCTGAAATGTTCCCCAAATATAAAAGGAGCTCTCTGAGGGACTTTTCTACCAGCTATTTGTGTGCAAAGCTAACTGACAAAGGTCTTTATTTTCTGTCACAATGTTGCTTACAGTCCTTATCTCTTTCACAGCCATGCCTTTGCTTTGTGTGTGGTGTTTCCTGTATACAGTCATGTGAAAAAGAAGGTTTTTCACAGGACTATGCGGTCCTTTGAAAAACAAAGTACACCCCGTGAGTCAGTACCGTGCCGTATCATCTTTAGCAGCAATGACTTGAAGTAGTCATCAGTTTCTCACATCATTGCGTAGGAATTTTGGCCCATTCTTCTTCTGCTTGTGGGCATTTGTTTATGCACACCTCTGCCACACATCTAGACTTTGAGCCGTCACCTTGATTTGTTTTTTTTGGCCATTTTCTTGCAGATTTCAGCTACGCTTGAGACCATTGTCTTGCCGCATGGTGCAATATGGGCAAAGCTTAAGCTCTTGGACAGATGACCTCACATTTGACTCTAGAATATTTTGGTATACAGAGGAGTTCACGATTGACTCAGTGACTGCAAGGCACACAGGTTCTGTGCTGTGACTACAAGCAAGACTGTGAGCTAAACACAGTTGACAAAGGTGTGAAATTGGTCACCAATAGTAATGATGTAAAAAGCTCTGAATTGCACTAATAACTGAAAATTATAGATGAACGGTTGAAATAATAAGCCAATAGTTATGGATGGTTGAAACCGATAACTGTGATTGAGAAATAATACGCTGAATGTTGTCCAGATGCAGCTTAAAATGTGTTCAAGTGGAGATATTTGAGCTTGAAAATTGCTGAGAACAGGCTTTTGAGTCCATCTGTCAGGGCTGTGGGGTTCACATGAAAAAGGCTGAATGCACTTTAAATCCTGCGAACAGTAAAAAGATCATTTTACATTTCAAATCCCTTCTCCTCGGGTCCTTCTTGTATTCTGGAGTCTTGAAATGATAGTGTGTTTTGAGCTGTAATTTCTTACCTACAAAAGGTGAATTGAGATGAAAAAAACATGTTTCATTGCAACTTGCATTATCTTCATGTACTTCACACACTCCTAGCCTCAGCAATCAGCAATATTTAGACTAAAGTTTTCAATGCAGGCACTCAGGTAGTAGAAGTAAACCACTGGTTGCATTCAGTAATCACCACTGGCCAGAAAAAAATAGGCTTGGGCTTTTTTTTTTTGTTTTGTTTTTTATCAGTGCTAAAACATTAACTAAACTTTTGAACTTTGATACAATCAAAGTATATCAGAGATTCCTGACCTACATGTTGGGGTAAATCATAGCCTGCATTGTGACGTGTTATTATCTTTGAATCAATAACGTATCACAATAAAATGTGAAATATCATTTCAGGTCTGTCTGGGCAGACATAACAAGACCTTATAGCACGTAAAGTATGTGCTCTGATAAACCATGTCTTGATTTTTCCACTGACAATGAAAGCAGTTTGTGGTGAATTTAACTTAATCTTTATTTTTTCAGCCTATTCCACACACACACACACACACACACACACACACACACACACACACACACACACACACACACACACACACACACA
>JAVDPK010017643.1:0-12353 GCA_034780415.1 Cichlasoma orientale | reverse complement strand
GATGGATGGATGGGTGGATGGGTGGATGGATGGATGGATGGATGGGTGGATGGATGGGTGGATGGAGGGATGGATGGATGGATGGATGGATGGATGGATGGATGGATGGATGGATGGATGGATGGGTGGATGGGTGGATGGAGGGATGGATGGATGGATGGAGGGATGGATGGATGGATGGATGGATGTGCATACTGTAATGTCTTGGGGGTGTAAAATGGCCTGCACAGTGCTGCATGCACACAAAAACATGGAGTTCTGGGCTCCCCTGCAGCTTTGTCTTTGTCCATTTGAACACTGTGGCAGAGCTCCAGCACACATGGCAATGCTCAAATGCAAAATGGAGAGAACAGGATTTTCACAGAATGATCAATATTTACAGAAGGTACAGGAATGTCAGTTACCACTGTATCTAATGTTTCCTCTCCTCTGCTTCCTGCAGCCGTCCTTGTCAGCGCCATTGTGTGGATCATTGAGATTGTAGCGAACTCTGCTCCTCTCTTCCACGATGAGCTCTTCCAGGATCGGTTCAACCACACCTTCTGCTTTGAGAAATACCCCATGCAGGACTGGGTAGCAGGCATGAACCTCTACAGGACATTTCTTGGCTTCCTTGCTCCATGGACAGCAATGCTGGTGGCCTACCGAGGGATCCTTGCAGCGGTGCGTTGCAATGTCTCAACGGAGCGCCAGGAAAAGGCCAAAATTCAGCGTTTAGCTTTGAGTTTGATTCTCATTGTTTTGCTCTGCTTTGGACCGTACCACATCCTCCTCCTGGTGCGGAGTGTCATGTTTTTAAGGAAGCCGTGTGACTGTGGCTCAGAGGAGACATTGTTTGCAGCATACCATGTATCCCTGGCACTGACCAGCCTGAACTGCGTAGCTGACCCTATTTTGTACTGTTTTGTTAATGAGGGAGCCAGGCATGATGTCGGCAAAGCCCTCTCAGCTTTGCTGTCGGTGGCCTGCCACAGGCGCTACTCTTCTTCGCCTTCACATGCTGACATTCTCAATGCTGGGTCAGTAACCATGGACACACCACTGTCAACAAAGAAGCAGCCTTGTGTGTACGTTGATCCAGGCAAGACCAACAACTACAAGACCGAACTGGTGGCTCTGAAGGAGGAGTGTCTGCAGATGACCATCCTCCGGAAGTGACTCGGAACAAACAGGAACAGGTCAACAGCTCAGTGAGAGGGTCACCTCCAGGGTCTGATTTCTTATGGGCTGAAATCAGATGCAACCATTGGCTGTGGATGCACGGCAAAACACAAACTTGTTCGGTGAATGAAAAATGGTCAAACCACTGGTTAGATCCTCGCCACTGATGATGCAGAAATGTAAAGTGTAGCCTGCGAGTGAAACCTGAGGACAGCACATGTTGTGAATCCTATTTGCTGACAGACAAATGTTCTATAACAGTTTAAAAACTTTCCATAAAGGATTCTTTCATTCCAAAAACCTGCTAACACACAACAGATTGGTCGTCTGGCTCTGGATTGAACTTTTAGCATTTCCAGCTGTGGTTCGTCAGCCTCCACACAGCTGCAGTGCACGCTGATGTTAGCGTGTTAATGTGCTATTCTGCCCCAGCAGTCTGGGAATGATCATCATGAGGTAGCATCGCGATGTGACGTGTCTGATCAGAAGGAACTCTGGCCTGCTGGGGACACGTCAGGATGAGTCGGGGGATCATCTGCAGGATTCAGCCTCAGCAGACGTCTTGTACCCACCTCAGTGCCAGTCTGGCCAGTAAAGTTTTTTTTTGCAGTCTGAACCAAAGTGTAGGACCAACAGGTGGACAGACCTGATGTAAGGATTTTAGCAACACAATTTTATAACTTGGATTTCTGGACATTTTTTCCACTGTGCCATTTACAATGTCATTTATGAAGCTGTTGAATATTTAAGAGAAATCTTTAAAAGTGCATAGCTGAGTGTTTTTAATGGTGGAAACCCAACTGGACTTAAGGATATATGCTCCATTTGGGATATAAAGCAAGCAGGATGGTGACTGAGGATTAATGGGCTGGCATATTTGTAATACTTGTTGGAAACGTCTTTATAACTGCATTCGATTTTTGAAGGAAAATTTTAAAAGCCTTATGAAGTACCTCAGCTTGTAAACTGTGATGGCGAGAAGGCTTACGGTAGAGTCGTCGTATAACATGAGCCATGTTTTCTATTTTATTTTTTACCGCATACAGCAAACAAATCTCCCGGCAGTGGGACGTCAAAGAAATGTTAAAAGACGTTTAAAACATTCAGATACATTTGAGAGCTTTTAAATTATTAATTTCCACTATGTTATGTTGTGAAGCTGAACATAAGTGTCATACTACAGACAAATCTATATGTATGCATTTACCACTGGAATATGTGAGCATAGATACTGGAATGAAAAATGTATCTCTTCAAAGATGAACATGAGTGAATCCAAACTGCATGCTTTGGCTAAAGAGTGCCTGCAGCTGACCAACAGTGAGAACGTTTACATTACTATCATAGACTTAAATAGACCTAAATAAGATGCAATACATATATTTACATAATTTCTTCCTCCATGTGCACCGCTGCTCAGCAGCCTTCAGATCTAACATTTGGGTTCCCTAAATTAGAAAAAAGAAAGTGCATTCCTCCTTGATTCAAGCAAAACCGCTGGCTGCTAATATTGTTATTTGTTATATTAGTGACAAATTAATACATATTTTATTGTTAAAGGTGTGATGAGGAAATCCGGTGGTCAGAGGGACCAGTGGCAGGTTGAGGCTGAAAGGCAACATTGACTGTTGCTGATGATTTATTTCAAATTTAAGAATAAAAAAATATGTTTATACTTGATGCTGATTGTTTTTAATGTAAATATAAATATGTCAGTTTTAACCTGCTGACGCTTTTACAGCTGCCATATTTTACCATCTGTCGGCACCTTTGAGCGTCATGACGTCAGCTGAGAGTTGATTAATGAAGGAACTGATAAGCCGAGCGCATTCACCATCATCTCACATGAGTGATCCACATTATCCTGGTCGGAGAGATTGTTTAAAAAGTAAATCCAATACAGAGTAGCCAAACAGAGCTTTTCCAAACAAATATTTGCTGCCGTTCTACAACAGAGCTCTGCGTAGTTCAGACGTGCCGGCTCAGGATAGTGTCCAAAATCACTGGATCAGACAGATCAATCTGACGCAGCCATTAATCTAGACTATAATGTAGACGCTTAAGTCATGAGAAACATAGATGATGCTTTGTTAAAAGGTTAGTCGTTGATGCAGCAGCTCCATCTTTGGATGGATGACGGTCAAATCCTGACTATAAAAGATCAGGACGATCTGCGTGCTTAGGAAAAATCAAATCAACTGTCAGCCTCATTTTCTGTCGAGTCTCATGTTTTTACATTTCATAGGTGCACGTGTTTACGTTATAGGATGCCCTGCTGGATGTTCAAAGATAAAGCAGTGATTTTCTAATGTGCAGCATCACGGCTCAGATTATTCCGGTCCAATCAAATCCTGTTGTGGACACAGGTATCATGTTGCTGTCCTACCTGTAGTATATCTTGGAATAATGTCTCATCCTGGGAGCATAAAATGTTTATCTTGTCCTGGCATGAAAGCATTACTAAATTCAATGCAATAATGTAAAGTATCTGGATACTTTCAGCTTGTTAGTGTTGCCCTGAGCGCTGTCCTATTTGCCACTGGTTTTGTGCAGCTGTGTGTCAGTCTGAGGGAGGAGGTGCAGGCTTCATAATGCATATGTGTTCAATAACAGTGTCGGTGAGAAATAAATTATACATTAAAAAAATTGCATCTACCAGCGTGTGTTCGTTCGGCGCCTGCAAGCTGAAAATAAAGCTGGAGCGGCTCTGCGGTGGCCTTTAAAATGGAAATGCGTCGAAGGGAAGTGAACGAGTCTGCGCTTATCACCATATTCTGTTTCCTTCATTCTCTTTATCTTTAGGGGTTTTGTGTGGTTCGTTTCTTTTATCAGAAGAATTGAAAATGCAGTGCCTTTGGCAACGAAAGGTCTCGCAGGAAGGTCCAAAGTGAGTGAGTTAAAGGTATTTATGAACAATTTACTGCAGACAAACATTCACAGAGAGGTGGACATCTTGAACAACAAATAAAGTCTGACTGTTACCCAATTACTACTGTAACTAGAAAAAGCGTTTCCAGAAGAGAGTGCACTGTGAATGCTGAAAGCTGAAAGATTGGAGCTGAAATGCAAAGAAATACTTCAAAGAGCAACCAAGAGAGAACCAAGTGGAGTCTGAATCCTCACTTTAACTACCCACTGAAAACAGCTGCCCGAAGCTGCCAGGTGAACTGCAGAAGTGCTGAAATCTGTGTGTGTGTGTGTGTGTGTGTGTGTATTCATTAAAAAAATTCAATACAATTATCTAAAAGCATGAATCAATGTTAAATCTTTTTAAATATCTTAACCAGAAGTGCCAAAGAGATGCAAAATGAATTTCCGTGCAAGTTGCAAAGGTATACGGTATGGCAGGGGTGTCAAACATAAGGCCTGGGGCTGGAATCGGCCTGGCAAAGACTGTGAATACTGTGGACACAGCAACAGTTTAAAGAGAATTTTTTCAGATGAAGAATTTGAAGTCTCCCATCTAACAGTTGGAGCTCTCACTCACACCGTTATAAACTCTGAAAAGGCCAAAAAAAAGTCCTTAAACCTAAACTGTCACTGTTCAAAAATCATAAAAGATATCAACAAACCGAGTAATACCTGAATAGTTCAAAGTCTTGGCTTCGAAAGTATGCTGAAGTAGTTACATTTCAAAATAGGGTGGGTTTGAAGAGGATTTGAAGCTTTCCCCATTCATTTGAACAGGGCAAAATAAAAAAATTAAAATCTGAAAAAGCTTAATATTTTAAAAATGATAAAAGTTACAAACAAGAAAAGTAATAGCGCTGAACATTTTGATACCAGAATGGTTTCTGTAGCACAAACGGTGCTAAAGTTATTAACGTACAAAAAATGCACGGAAGAAAAAAAATCGATTTTGGAGAAGAACAGTACTGTGAATGCTTTGAAGCATTCACAGTAATTAAGAGTAATTGTACCTGAGTACCAAATTTCATTGCAATAGATGACAAATTCACAAAGATGTGAATTTTTCAACATTTTTGGTGACCTTCACCTTTGACCTTGAAAATGAAGTCATATGTTTTTGGGCCCCTAAGAAATATTTGAACAAAGTTTCATCAGTTTTGGTACAGACAGACAAACAAACTAAGAAGGGCCCTCAGTAGAGTGTGTACCTCACCTGGTAAAAAATACTTTTACAAAATCTTGGATCTAGATCGTGAACTGGATCGCTGCCAAAAGGTATTCAATTGTTCCTTGTACCGCCACCAACAACTCCAGACATTTTCATCGAAATCCGGTCAGAATTTTCCGAGTTATCCTGCTAACAGACAGACCAACGCGACTGAAAACATAACCTCCCCTCCGATCGGTGGGCGAGGTAATGAGGATCCTACAATAATGTATGATAATGCACAATAAGCCCATGTAAATGAACTATTTCAATCTATACTCCTGGTATGGCATATCGTTACTGCTTGCTTAAATTAACTGTATGACGTAAACAAATAATATTTACAGTAAAGACATTGGTTCCTATTTGCTTGTTAGACTTGCCCAAACACCTCTTCAGGCCCCAAAAGCAAAGACACACAGAGGGCCCAATGAGAGCTGCAATAGCTAAGATATGGTATGTTTTTAGGCTGAAGAATTTCTTTGAAAAAAAAATCAAATAAACAAATAACCTGCACTGCTGTAACTTCAAATGTAGACAAAGATTTATTTTTCAAAAGATGGATAAAAAAGAAAAAGCTAAACACAAAACCTCAGTTTGTTTGTTTGGTTTAGTGGAGTTGGACTCGGTAAGTATCATTGCGATGATATAAAAACATGTGAGATGAGGATGGTTACACTGGTTACACTGTTACAAAGTTACACTGTTAAAAACGTATATGCTGAGGTACAGCACGCACAAAGCCCAATGAGGGTACAGGATGTCATCTACTCACCGCCTACCAGATTACAAAGTTTACATAACAGGAAAAACCCTCTGCTTTCTTTTGGACTATGCTATTTGGTAACCGTAAAGTCCTCAATGTATATACAATATGTAGACCAAGGGCATATACTAGTAGAACAATAGTAATACACAAACTGTGCAGGTCTAGAAGTATGTATTACATTTAAATGCTGCTTTTTGCTCAACAGTAAACATATTTTAAGAAAAACACGATGATGAGAGGACTGGCTATGAGTAAAAATTTCCCTTGTCAGTACATTTCACTTGTTTACAAGGGAGAGATGATAAGTGGTTCCATAGTGTAGTGATTTACATATTTGCCTAACGAGCAAAAGATCCCTGATCCAGTCTGAGGAGGAGACACAAATCCCTTTGCAATTGTGCCAGGACAGGCATCTGCCAAAAATCTGACAAATCAAACATGTGGTGACCCCCTGGGAATAAAGCAGCTGGAAGTAGCACAAGAGAGAGCTGATGCTCTTCATTCACTAAAATAAAGTCAACAATGAGTTGAACGCTGTGTACATAATCAAATATAAGCCCTTAATCAAAACATAAATGGGTAACAACTTTAAATAACATCTATAGATGCACCAGTTATGAAATTCTGCAACAATATTGAAACACATTGTGAGTCGGGAAAAACTTCTTGTCATTCTTGACAAGAGGAGGTGACTCCGCATTCAGCTGCTGAAACCGAGAAAAACTCTCACAACAGACAAAGTTTAAGACAACAAATCTCTTACAGGGCTAAATTCTTAGCCTATCCTTAACAGTCCCCTTTGCAGCACAGCTGAGGAAACAATTTGCTGAGACCTTTGCCTCTAACATTCTGCTCCCCACGCCATGCTCCAAAGACACCACAGAACAGCAGGCTCATCTCGCTACCGTGTAAAAAAGCAGGGAAAACATTACGGAGAAATTTGATGGAGGCAGTGTTTGACCTCGTTTAGTCATTGCGTAGTCCAAAAGCTCATTTGTTATTCTCTTAATTGGTCAATCAGTAATGTTGGCAGGATAATTAATCAAACAATGAAAAGAAAGATTAGTCCTAGCTTTAAGATCGTGTTCAGCAGAGGTTCACATCCCGTATAAGTCCAACAAAGCAGGTCTGTAGCCCGAAGCTAGTGTTACTTCTCATCTGTAATTGCTTTAATTGTACTTTCCATAGACCATGTAAAAGCAGAAAGAAATAAAGTCTGCTGCAACTCTGAATAAATGACAACCATTGTAAAAACAATCCTGGCTCAAAAAATGCCCAATTGGGAAGGATAATCCACTATAATGGGAAGTAGTTCAATTAATTGGGAAGGCAGACTAGAAGATAGGTATCATAAAACTGAGCCATAAACAGCCACAACTGCACAGTGGATAAGGTTGTACTGTTTAGGACTTGTAAATAGAAAATGGCCACCCTGGAGTTAAAAACTGTGGAAATTTCTATATTAAAAAAATCTGCATGTTTATCATTTGCATGTGCGCACTACATTAATGGAAAACAGACCCCACGTAAATAATTTCTCTGCTTATGCCCTGATTAGTACAGATGCACCAGCCTGAGCCAAGTGCAGAAAACCAGCAAGGCTGAAAAAGACGGGCGGCGATCTGGCCGCCTCAGCCACCGTCACATTGTAAATCCCTAAAGAGCAAAATCAAGAAAGAAGACCTCATCCAACCTGCATCTACATCCAAAACACTCACTTAGTGATTACAACATTACAGCACTAATCACAGCAACAATAATGAGCTATTAGAAGTTGGGAGTAAGTGGCTAAATGATGCCTGCCAGATTGAAGGGGGGATTGTTTTAGTAGAACTGTGCATTTACCATGTGTCACAATTCATTACGATCATTTATATACTTTGATACCAATTAGTAGATTGGCAATGATAGATTGCCACGAAGCAATTCATATGAAGCATTGATTAACCTGAGGGCTGAGCCATCATCTACAATAACAAGTAGCTTAAACCTATGTTTTGAAGAGGAATGAAAGGACCTTTGGGGTAAAAAAAAAAAGAAAAAAGGTGAATAACTGTTATTGCTGAAATGTTAGAAAAGCCAGAAATCTAATTTTCAGATAGGAAAGGTTTTCCAGAAAAACAATAAATAAAAACAGTAATTGATATAACTTGATTTTATAGTGTCAAGTATTGTGACACAATGAGCCCAGTGGAAGCAAAATTAGAAAAGATTTGCTTAGAAATCACTGAGTTATTGAGCTTAAGGGAAGGCAAATTAAGGCCCATTAAGAGAAGAGCAAGCTGCCTCCCCTTGTTTTCATATGCTAAGTATAACTAAATTAAAGACTCACTTATCTATAGTTCAAAAAATTGTGAAAATTATTTTTGCCACTTTTCAAATAGTTTTGCAGTCGTATTTAGCCCATCCTCTCCGCAGTGAGTAAATCCACCTTGTCTGGCTCTAGCGCTCACCTTTTCCTTGTCCACTCGATCTTTTTTGCAGATCTGTGCCAAACTGGCAGTAACCAGGGCACCTGCATTGGCAGAACGGGCCTTGCCTCGGGCGGTTATGCCCTCAGCTGTGGCTCATTGGTTTATGGTTCGATAGCGCTCTCAGGGTCTCCGATCAAAGCTCAACTCACATGCAACAATACACTAATGGGCATGGCCGTGCCTGTCCCTGGGCCTCTGAAAGTCAAGGCGAAGTCATCCAGAAACCCACCCATGACTCAAGGCTGACCAGTAAGGCAGTATTTTTTTTTTTTTTACGACTGCCTCGCTGGCATACTGCAAAGAATCACACATGTTCACAACTACCCTTTGCGGTTCCTCTGTCTGACTCCTTTGCCTTTTTTCCACACACCCACAGAGTAACTTCAGTCACATGCACCTGTCTGTGTGTACTGTGCACTGAATCTAACTGATTGGAAAATGAAGATGGACGCCTGTTTGAGCCGAGCCCTGCTGATAACAAGAGACACAAAGTCTATTACGGCGGTCCTGCTCCCATGTCACCCAGACATCCAGTCAGTCTTCACTGTTAGCCACCAATCCCTCTCCTGACTCAGCGAGCAACAGAGTTCATCTACATGACAGAACGGAAATGGCAAATCACTGCTAGGTTTGGGAGACCCCAGTACCCCCTTTTCTCAACAGCAATACTCCACTTCCAGTGGGAAAGGGAAATAGGTTGGAAATGGGTAGTGCAATGCTTTCAGTCTCTGCCTCTATGTGCATTAACAACAGACATAACAGAGCCATTAATGGCTTCACTGTGTGTGTTTGGCTAGCCAGACAGACGGTCTGCTGCTAGCTAGAGATCGAGGTTGGCCTGATTATTGACATTTTGATGGTTTTCAGGCTTGGAAAAAGTCAGACTTTGTGGAACTTTGATAGATTTGGCATGTCGACATTAGAAAGTTATTGCGGTGCTATTTTGCAGGATAAAACATGTTTTTTTTTAATTATCTAATTGATATGAATCTAATTCTGAATGAATTTATGAGAGTACCTGTGTAGATAAGGCATACTCCATTTTGCATCTAGTTATAAACTATACCTGAACTTGCTTTAATGTACTGTGGCAACCCTCCGGTGGTTGGGATTATGTTAATCTTGGGTAGGAGCAGATACACACGGCTTGTCCTCTCACCAGAACAACGGAAGAAAAGGGAAAAGGCAAAACTGTACAAAAAAGAAAAAGGAAGAAGAAAGCCTTTAGAAAAGAGAGGGGTCGGCCGTTCAGTGGAATTCAACAGTGCATGAAAACGGGGGGTGGGGGGTAGGGGGGGGATGAGTACATCTGGCGTGAAAATAGGAGAGGTGGCTTGTTCACCATTACAGAGTTTTGAGAGTAGAAGAAAGAAGGAAAGGCAGAGAGTGAAATGAGGGTTAATCATGAAAGAGAGCTGGGAGGCAAGACAGAGACAGAGGAGGACTAAAATGGGGACAATCCAGTAAAAGAGCAAGAGGTTTAGAGCGAAACACGGAGACACGGGGATGAAAAGAACAAAAAAGAAGAAGTAGCAGGTAAAAGAGAGCAAAGTCCTTGGTGCTAATCATACAAGCACATTGTGAAAATATAGATTAGAGGGAGGTGATTCTAGCTCGAGGAGTAATGTCTCCATCCTGAGCCGGAGCTTTGAAGGCTCTAGGACATGATGTGGGGGAAAGAAAAAAAAATGAACGCACCTCCCCAGAGTGGGGAGCACTGTGTTACCATGGAAACAGTCCTGACGTCAGAGCATGCATTATGTGATTACTCATAGAGTCTGTTGAGGAGTGGGCCAATAAAACAGGGACCATTACTCACACGGGGAGATGGCCGGAGCTCGGGTTACACACATACTTCGAAGTGCACTCGCACGCGCACGCGCGTACACTGGAAGCACAAACAAAAGCATATAGATACGCGCACGCACACACAGGGCCAATTCATTCTAGCAGCTCCATTTTAAATTGGAAAATGACTGCAGATGAGAGTCCGTAAGAACATTTTTACAATTCAGACTTGCTAAAACACTGACAGTTTTACAAATGCTTCCGATTTGGCTGGGAAAACATACAAATTCCTAGTATGCTTAATAATGTCAGTGCTGAGGAATGAGGCAATAATCTGAGCACTCATCACTTTGCTCCAAAATGTCAACACAGGTGTCCACTCGGTGACAACAGACAGAGAATCCATCTCTCCATCGCAACCAGGAGGATCACAAAGCACTACCGCATCAGCACAACCGCAACCTGGATATCACTGACAGAATCTGCATGTTCGGCATTCCACACACTCTGACCCGTGTCTGACAAAGTACATCAAACACAGACGCTTACATGTACGCTATTGTGCGTCACAACACACACACACTCGCATGCACACTTCCTCTCGCCTTCTCCCACACATTCTCCACTGGGAGTTAAAACACTGTTAGGGCTGATAAGGATCCAGGCAAACAGAGTGGATAAACAGTCACTCTGGTAATTAAGAAAAATGGGCCTATCAGAGAAGAGCATGTAGAGACAAACATGTAATGCAGGCTATTGCAAAGGCCTTACACATTCGCAGCACAGAGACCTTTAGGTGAGTTCAGACTGACGGCAAGAGTGTGGAAAGCCAACGAGGTCATTTGTCTCATTTTTCACTGCCAGCCAGCGTATATACAAAAGAAGTTGCACAGGTTGTTGCAAACACCAGTCAGTGTTAATGAATGTTGCTCCCTAATGTTTTTTTTTTTAAACTGAACTTTATTTTTTTCAGACTTGCCAGAATTTAATTCAATTTAATATATAACTATAGAAAATGATGTACACAATCATATTCTGGTCACTATAAGGATGGAGTCGCATCAAAACGCTCTGAAACGACAGTTAGCCGTCCACTGACCTGGCTAAGTCCTTTCTGCAGACTCTAAAGTGTTTAGTGATCTTTGCTGGAGGTTGATGGCAGGTTAAAGTTGTGCCTTTTGAAACATGCTGGCTGCAGCAGTGAGGCACAAATTTCTTCTTCATTCCCAGTTTGTGTAGCACCTTTCCAAGTAGTAGTTAGCAAGTATTTGCAGACAAACATTAAAAAAAAACAGGCACCCGTGGCAATCTGCTAGCTATGGTTTTATCATATCTAATATAGCAGCAATGTGCCCATGGCATCACGAGAAACCTCAATATATATATCTATAACAGTATTCCACTTTAGTTTAATGTTATAATAGTTAAAAAAAAAACTAAATACTGACAACAAATATGTCTTTCTAATGAAATTTCAAAGGACCTTTTTCTTAGAAAAAGTTGTTACAAGTGACACAGATTAGCACTGAACTGTAGCTGCTGCTGACTAATTTCAAGAGGAGGATTCATTCAGCCAGATGAATGTCCTCTTTTTCTCTTTATGCTCGAACATGATGTTACATGTGAGCTTTATCAAGCATCAATCTACCTTCCTCTGAAGTATCTGTATTTTTAACTGTCCTTAATTTCCATGACGCAAGTTCACTTATTGCATTTGGGACAAGTACTCCATGTCATTTCTCTGCCACAAATGTGACTGGGCTCTGGCCAAAACCTGATATACTATACTCTGCATCATCACTAATTTGGTTACAATGATACCATATCTGAGATGATCTAATTAGAGGCTTACAAGGCCAGTAGCTCTCTCTACCTCTGTGTGTCATGGCAAATTGTGTGAATGTGTCTTATTTGTGCACCAATTAGTAAGCACACATATATGTGTTGATGCAGGATGAGCTTATGTAGACACGTGTGTGTGTGTGTGTGTGTGTGTGTGTGTGTGTGTGTGTGTGTGTGTGTGTGTGTGTGTGTGTGTGTGTGT
>JAVDPK010017641.1:0-12363 GCA_034780415.1 Cichlasoma orientale | reverse complement strand
ACACACACACACACACACACACACACACACACACACACACACACACACACACACACACACACACACACAGCTCTTTTCTAATCCGTGTCCGGCCACGACGGAAAAACCTCTCCTCATCTTATCACCCAGCTACCTCCCTCTGTCCCGTCTCTCTTCTCCCTGTACAGGCTATATTTTCCCTTCCCTTCTACTTCTACCCCCTCGCTTCCCTATACCCTCCCCCCTCTCTTTTTCTCCCTTGCACTGTCTGTCTCTGTCCCTTCCCCGTCTAAAGTACACAGCAGAGGTAAGTGCTCTCGCTCGCTGTTCGCCTCTGACTTTAATGTGCTTCACGTTTCAGTCTTTTTTTTTTCCCGTGCTGTGTGTTTTCCCACAGTAGACCGAGGTGAGGTTAGCTATCAGTGCTGGAGGTCCTGTGGGAGCAGCTTAGCAGAAAAACTGTTTTGTCCTGTACTCCGTTTCTGGTTTGCCAGCTATCGTGCACACCTAGACGATGTCTGCCAACTTGCTTACCCTGCTAATAATTAAAACAGTCGTGTGCGTACTTGTGCATTTGTGCTTGCTTTCATGCTGGTATCTTGTTCATCAGTTTTCCATCACAGTAACTTTGTGACTACAGGCAGCAGTTTATACCCTTTTTTGTCCGTTTATAAACTAACTTAAAAGTGCACATTATCTACTATAGCATCTGTACTTCATATCCCTTTAGGGAAACTATGACTGAGTACTTCAGAAGGAATAAGAACAAAAAAAGTAAAATATTTGAGATCAAAAAAAGATGTTGAAATTGTTAATCACTGTTTGCTTACATGTTTATGTGACTAAAGCTACTGAATTAATAGGTCAGCCTTTCTACAGTAAAGGTTGTATTTTTGCTTATGGCCATCTGTTCTCATGTTTAGTATAAACAGTTCAGGTATTTCCACAATAACAGTTCTCTAAGTGTTTTCAAAAGTGGAACTCTTGTTGATATTTCCGCATAAACTAAATATGTCAGTTAGACACTCTCTAATGTACTGTGGCTGAAATAACAAAGCCCCCTAAAATCAATGAACAGTCTGGAAAGACTTCACACACCCCAAATCAGAAATCCATCTGTAGCCCTTGGTTACAAAACAAAACAAAACAATTAAGTGCTCTGTCCAAAACAGTCTCTCTCTAACACCCAAACACACATGTTGTGACATCAGTCACATCTGGAGGCAAGACTGGCTAACACACACCTATTTTACAGTGTTTCCCCATCTCCCCCTCTTTACCCTCTGGCCTCTCCTCTCCTTCTTGTCTCTGTCTGTCTCTCGCCCACGCTCTCAGAGATGAAAGAGAAGAACCCCTGGCCTACGCCTGTGACCGTCATCATCATTGTGATTGCTGTCATAGCGATTGTTGTCCTGGTGACGGTAGCAGTTTTGCAGAACAAACCCGTCCCCCAAAAGTACAAGGTAAAGTACTGAAATGTTCTGGCCTGTTCCCTGTGTGGGAGCCAACTGTGTTACATCAGGATTTCATGCAAAAGCCGCAAGCCAAATAAGGTTTCTTATCAATATGACCTCAGCTTGTGCAACTGGCTTTACAAATCGACCACCAAATATGGTCAACGGATATTGGCAAAGACATTAAATCCCCCCTTCTGTTACAACTGAAGGCCCAGGTTTGAGTTTCAAAGCTGATTCCATGGCCTAGTGTTGTTAAATACCGTCCTTCTTAATACAAATTCACATGCACCAGTGCCATAGTTGTCGCAGCATTGTAGTTTATACAATCATTACCCTGATGTTACAAGTTTATAAGTAACTAATTAACCAGGATTCCTTTTATTTATTTATTTTTGTTCCTCCTCCAGTATGGGATTGTGCTGGATGCTGGATCTTCCCACACAGCTCTTTATATTTACGAGTGGCCAGCAGAGAAGGATAACAACACTGGCAGAGTTGAACAGAAACACTCGTGCAAAGTCAAAGGTACAGTCTATGTTGCACAAATGTCCTCATATTCACGAGCGCAAAACGCACATATACGCATCAGTTTGCATTAAAGTGAATGTGATTTCAGGGTAAATGGATCTGCATTCGTTTTGCTGTTAATATAACTTTCTAATAAGATAAAATTGGGGGAAATTTAGGTTTTAATTTCATTCATTGTAAAATTATTTATTATTTATTGCTTTATTGCTTAATGAACGCACTTTCTAAAAAGCTGCAATTAAGTGTGATTGTATGACCATATTTTTGACTCATTCTCACTTCTTCATTTTAGTGCTAAATCTTGCCCTCTATTGAAGAGGGCTGCCAAGCATCTGCAGCCAAATTCTATTAAAAACTCATCAAAATTTACATCTTCAGACTCGGTCGATTATTGTATTAGCAGAGCCGCTTACTATTTATTTATTAGCATTATTGAGTGCGCATCTGATGGTTCATTAAAAGTCTTTTTCATTTGATAATAAATCAATTATGACAAAAGCCATTGGGCACAATCTTCTCCAACTCAGATCTGTTGTTTCAAATGTTGTGCCAAGTCTATAAATGGATTTTGCTCTGTTTCTCAGGACCACTATAGTCAAAAGAAAATGATCATTTTCATATGTATCTATTTATATTTTTTGGTATGGCATTCGCAGCAACAGATTAAGCGCTAATCAATTCGAACGCTGCATGAAAAATGGAAGCTGGGGTGTAGCTGGGTTGCAAAGTGGCTTGCACGTACACCAACTGCAGGCAGAATGGTGCACCATTTATGAGATTTGCCATCCAGATGTGGGTTGTCAGGGAGATAACTTGAACTTGACTTTGGGGCCTGCCTGAACTAATGTTATGTTTGCTTTGTAAACACTTAAAATAGCAAATTAGGCTAGAGGGAAAATGTATCCCTAAATACAGAGCTAGCAACCAATTTGATTAGCATTTTTGGCTTAGTGCATTGTTGTATGTAATCAGTACTGGGGCAAGCATGTATTCAGTAAGCAAATAGCAAAATAAAAATTATACATGTAATCATGCAGTTCTTGAAGGCCTGAGGATATTAATTTATCTTCCAAGGTTAACTGTAGAGAAAGCAGAGCTAGGAACACAATTTATAATACTATATAAGTGTTTGTAGTGGTGTATTAGCAATATCTTAGAATCAGACTCATTCAAATGCTCTGCATTCTTATTGGAGGCCCTTTACATGGCAGATTAATAATTGTAGTCCCTGTATTCAGAAAAATATATTCAAAGTTTGCCTTTATCTGCGTTTTTGTTTTAGTTCCAGAGAATCTAGAAGTGGATATTTTGTAAAAGCAATGACAGACAAATGAAAAACAATAGCTTATCACCACCATGATAATCTCATGGTGATGACAAATCTGTAGGAAGTTACTGCCCTGGCCAAAAAAGGTGTCTTTTTGAGCCAGAAAAAATGCAGACTGGTATTTTCAGATTCCAGGTTTTATGTGGATTAAACAAAGAAGCTATTGTATGTTTGACAGTGAGATTTAGAAGTGCCCAAGGACATTTAGAGGCAGCCAAACTGGGTGTTTCCCTAAAGCTTCCTGATTGTAAGTTATATATAAATATACCAAATAAATATAGAATCATACCAAACAAATGTGAGCCTGGTATTCATCTGTCATCATTAATAAAAAAAAGTTATTAATCACCACTAACTACAAAATAAACATAGTATATACACATGTAAATACAAGCAATACATACAAGTGTGTTGTACTTTGAACTGAAACTAGTAAGGCACTCCTGGCTGCATCTTTGCCCAGTAATAAGCGATTAATTCTATAAGCCCTTTCTTAAAGGTGAGTAAGGAAACACCTCAATAACAACCTGTTCTTTCTCCCATCTAAAGTAAACAGATGGGGAAGGAAGAGATGAGTGAATTTCCAAGGGAGGATAGCTGCAAAACTCTTGCTAAATTTCAGCCCAGTGACACAATTGATATTTTTGCTCTAACAGGTAAAGGTATTTCCAGCTATGCAGCTGAACCATGGAAAGCAGGAGAATCTCTGAAAGAGTGCATGCGGGAGGCCGAGACGAATGTCCCCAAAGAAAGATATCATGAGACCCCGCTCTATCTGGGAGCCACAGCAGGAATGAGGCTGCTGAAGTATGATGCGCATGCTTATGCATTTCCATAATAAAACCTCAAAAGGAATGTTTTTGAAAGACCCAGTGTAAACACCTTTTCATGCTGACACTGTTTATCTTATCCCCAGTCTGAAATCTTAAACCGTATTTGAACTGGCAGAGAAAACACTGTAACCATTCACATTTGCACATTGTGTCATTTATCTCCACATGAACTGCCAGGACTGTCAAAACCATTATACACAATACAGTGTATTATTCATGGGCTGTATTGATTTGACTTATGGATGTGACTCACTCTTATATATTTGTGCAATGTGTGCATGCAGCATTGAGAACAAGTCGGCATCAGACAAGGTATTTGACGCTGTGGAGGAAGCCCTGCACAAGTCCCCCTTCTCCTTTCAGGGAGCGAGAATACTCAGTGGGCAGGAGGAGGGTGCCTTCGGGTGGGTCACAGTCAACTACTTGGACGACCGCCTCAAACAGGTCTGTATGTGTGCATCTACATACAGTACAGGTCCATGCACATTTACCCACGTTTGCATGTACATTGTGTGTGCGAGTGCTCCCTGCTGTGCTCTGGCATCAGTGTTCTTTTGTGTCTTCCACAGGGCATTCTAACAACAGGCGCTCTTGATCTTGGTGGGGCATCTACTCAAATTAGCTTTGTATCTGATAATTTTGACGGCTCAGAGTCACCCATCAACTCTGTGAACTTCCGACTCTATGGAAATGATTATAACCTTTATACTCACAGCTTCCTGTGCTACGGAAAAGACCAAGCGTTAAAAATGGCACTGGCAAATCAGACTCAGGTAAACCTCTGACTTAAGTTCCTGTGTTTTTTGAATGGACTGTTTAAATTAATCAAATCTGACATGTTATCGTTATCTTATACAGCCATAATGTCCTTAAACGTGCAGAAGCACTTTAATGTCATTGTTCTCTGTCTGTTACACCTCTCTATCTCGCTCTCTCTCCTAGGCAGGTACAACAATAGTATCGGATCCTTGTTTCCACCCGGGCTACAGTCAGACAAAGAATTACTCAGACCTTTATGATAGTCCCTGTGTGTCAGCCAGAAAACCCCAGGGAGCTCCTTCAATGTTTAATCACACAGGGAAAGGAAAATTTCAAGAATGCCAGAAAGTCATCAGAAGTTTATTTAACTTTACTTCCTGCGAATACAGCCGATGCTCTTTCAATGAAGTCTTCCAGCCTGCTGTGCAGGGGCCATTCGGGGTAAGTCAATGCAACTGTCAGCGTTTCCCCACACATACATTTTACCTGGCGTATTAACTACAGTCCAAGTAGATCTGGTGACTCATCTCAGTATCTATTATTTACACATTTATTTATGAATTCTTTGCCCCATCTGTGAGAATGATGCCAGTCACGATCAATTTATTAGCTGACAATCATCACTTCTATTTCGTGAGTTCGGTTGCTACTAACTAGCTGGCCCTTGGGCTTGTTATCTTCAGTATGAATCACCCATAGACAAAAGTTGGATGTAGCTAGCATGATGTCAGCCACTGGTTTCACCTTGTGGCCTTCAGACAGAATGCAGGTTTGAGGCACTTTTTGTCATGTACCGCTGTGGCAGGCAGGTTTGAAGACCCCAAAGCAGGACACCCGAGACACAGCCTAAACTTTAGTTTCAGCTTTTTAGTAGCTGGGAAACACAAGCCGAACAGGGCCAGCAGAACAAATTACTAAAACTCACTTGAGCATTCAGATAGCAGAACTCACAGCGGGCAGGAACTGACAATGGTGACAAATGACGTGACGAAGAACAAGGGGAATGCATACAATAAATACACAGAGGGATAACAAGGGAAGTGGAAACCGCTAGGCAGTGACAACACAGGAAGCAAAACTACACACAATGCACGCATTGGAAAATAAAACAGGAAGAGAAAACAGGTAAACAGAAACACCCACGTGACACAAAATGGAGTAAAACTAAATACAGAGCACATGAGGCAAAAAGCAATGCCCACCTTTTATACAGTCTATGTTCCTGATCTGCTCTGGAGATCCACTTTAACTGGAACCCGCAGCAGACAGAGAACTGCTTTATGCAACGCTACACCAAGTTCACAAGGCTGCACAGCAAAACAAGAACTACCATCAGTAGCTGCAGGCTATGATGGTGGGGTTGGAGTTCATCCATCGCGTGAGACGTGTTGGATAGCATGCACACGTACACACACACATGAGTGCACATATTCCCGGCACCCCTTTTGCATCTGACACGGAAGAAATTCTGTACAAAAATTTATTCCATGCTATTATTTCAGGAGGACTGTCTCTAAACTTTGTACATGGCTTCATCATTTACTATTTTTATTGCTACGCTTCTAAATTGTAAGAAAACAATAAAGAAGAACAAAATGAAAAAATGGGAGCATTTCAGAAAGGTTATAAAAGCCTGAATGAAACCGAAGCAGAAAAAGTACGATCTAAATACATCCATCTGAAAGTAGTACACATGGCAACAGATGCTAATTGGAAGTTTGTTTTTTTCCATGGGAGAAAGACAAGGGTGTCCCAATCCTTCCTGCTGTTTGTTTTGTTTTTTTAAACCCTTGAGCAACCACATGTGATACACAGAGTTAGTACTCCTCACAGGATGGGAGGGAGCAGATGACAAACGGGAATTGCTAGGCAAGAATCTCTCAGTGAGAAAACACCAGGCATGCATTACCAATGATACACTTGTGTCATTGTGTTACACAACACATAGATTAATCAGTTTTGCAATCCTCGACAGTGGCAGTTCGCTGAATTACTTCTGTTTTTTAATGTCACATGTCATTTTTGCTGAGGACTCAGCAGAAAGTGTTCCCGTTTTGTAATCTTCCTGATCTGCATAAGAAATTGACGCCCTGTTAAAATTCACTGATAAAATAATCAGTCTGAGGAGGCACAACACTCTCGAGTGAAAATCAACCACGCATATAATTTAAAAACATTAAAATCTCTTAGATTACTACCACCAAACCCTATATATTACACTGCAGTTATAGTGATAATAATCGTGGGAACTTGAATGTTACCGTTTAAAAAAAACAAACAGTTAGAGGAACACTGAATAATGTATCAACGTCACTGTGAACGCTTCCTTGGAACTAGTTTTTATTATGACTCATATATAAGATAATATAATCAGTAAGAAGCCAGCCATGCTTAGACTTTACTCTTTGAGTTTAGCTTTATGGCCATCTTGTTTTTGTTTTCACCCAGAAGTTAGCACGTGGGGATGACAGGGTGGAGCATTAAATTATATGCTCAGGCTAACCAGCCTGTTTAGCAAGGTGCAACCAAAGAGTCAGGGTGCAGCCAAAAACAGAAGCCTGCTAATTAGTGCTAATCAGCGCTAATTAAATTAGAGATCAAATACTAGAACTGTACTCACCAAAACTGTAACACCGACTGATTGTTGTTACCTTAACCACACACACACACACACACCTATCCATATTACTTGTTATATAATTGCATTAAAAAGGCTCAAAAAGACGCCAACAACACCAGTATGGTTGAGAAGTCCAGTTCAGCAAATATGGGAGGCTTGCTATAGTTGAAGCTTCAGACACTCACCTGTGTTAAGATCCACCTGTCAGTCAAAAGGCCACGCCCCCAAAAGATATATTTGTTTGGAATTTTATGTTTGGAATCCTGAAAAAGGTCATTTTCTTGGGCTTTTGGGAATACTAATAAGGATTTGTTTACTTTTTCCTAAGATTTTATAGACCCAACAAATAACTGAATAATTGAAAATGTCATATTAATCAGTGCAAAAATGGCTGTTGTAATTTGATTAAATTCGTACTTTCATTGCAAACCAAACACTAATAATGTGTGTGTCAGACCAACATAGTTTGTAGTATTTATAAAACGATTGCTTAATTTACTAAAGATATGTGGATTTCCTCCTGTCTCGTTTCTTCCTCTCTCATTTTAGGCTTTCTCTGCTTACTTCTTTGTGATGAACTTCCTCAATCTGACTGATACATCCATCCACCTTGAAGCTGTGAAGGACAAGCTAAGCCAATACTGCGCTACCCCTTGGGATGAGGTCAGGGGAAATGTATACATTGGTTATTCACATAAAAAGTATCCTGTCATAGTCACCCCCCCCCCCCCCATATATATATATCCTTCAAACTGCCTGTGCTATACACTGATAGTATTACTGCATTTGAACTGCCTGTACAGCTAAAGAAGAAGTATCTTTTGGTAGACGAAAAGTATCTGGCTGAGTACTGCTTCTCTGGCACCTACATCCTTACCCTGCTGACAGAAGGATACAACTTCACTGCAGATACCTACTCTAATGTAAAATTCATCAAGAAGGTCAGTAGATCACTGTCCAGCTTTTTCCTGTCTTACACGTCCCTGACGCACACCCTCACCTGATAGGTCATACAGACCATGAGCGTGTGTGTGTTTGTGTGTGCATGTGACTGCTGTAACTTTTATCTTCCTTATCACCTTTAAGCTTACTTTGGAAATGAGTACACTGTTGAAAACAGGGAGGTGTAGAACAAGCCTCACTTATTTAAAGGGCTGTTTAAAATGTTTAGGATCACATTTAATTTGAACTAAATTTAATCTTCACTGCCAGCTTGGGTGTCCAAGCTGACCCTTGGGTGACCAGCTTTAATAAAACACTGATATTAATATTGGGTGTAAATTTTATGTGACAAAGAGCTAACTAAGCTGTGGCTCACTTAAGGATTTCACAGCACCCTTAAGTGATGCAAAAACTAGGTAGCAACAGCCCGTGAATGCTGCAGTGGCAAAGCTCTTCTCATCTGAGGTAAAGCTTAGCCTAAGATTAACATGAGACTCCCAGTATCTCCTTACAGAACACACTGGGGAAATATACTACACAGAACATTGCACGTAACCTAATCAAGCAGCCAGGAGGCGGACTGCAATTCCTTTCTCATATGAAATGTAGTAAAGATTACACACCTCAGAGGAATACTTAGCAAGTGTCTCCTCAGCCAGCTGCACACATACATGCTGCCATCATGAAAGCCACACAAACAGTGACCTCACCATCAGGGCTTCACACCTTGCTAAAAGATGTTGCAATATACTGTACAATCTAGAGGATCGAACTTGCAATTGACGCACAACTGCTTCTCTTACCACACAGTGCTGTGAAAAAAAAAGCAGGTGGTGAACAGCAGCTGCCTGATTTCTTTCTTCTTCTTCTTCTTTTTCTTTTTGCATTTGTCACACTGACGTGTTTGCAAACGGTTTATTGCAGTTCTTGCTGTCAAGGTTGGCACACCAAGTTATTAAGTTTAAGGGGTCAATTACTTTTTCACCTCGGGCCTGGTAGGTTTGCATAGCTTTTTTTTGCCCTAATAAATTAAATCATCATCTAAACACTGCATTGTGTATTTACTCAGGTTATCTTTGTCTGATAGTAAAATTTGTTTGAGGATCTAAAACATGTAAACATGACAAAACAAATATGCAAAAAACAAAAAATCAGGAAGTGAACAAATACTTTTTCACAGCACTGTATGTTAATAATGTGGGAGATATTTTGCAAGTCATTCTAACTACTGTATGGTCATACGTGCACAAAAATGCATCCAGCTCTAGATGTAAGCCATTCTCCCTCCTTCCCCTGCAGCCAGCAATATTTTAATAGTGATTGCATCCTCTGAGTAAAATATTCCTTTATGCATGTGGACCATATGAAGTTAAATTATACTATACATGTAAATGTTTAATGCTTTCCATGATGCCTGCATTAGAGAGAAATAGTAAGAGCAGACAAGAAATGGATTACCTGTGCTAGACTTGAATTGCAGTCACAAAAGAACATAAATCCTACCGTAGCAGGAAAAACAATATGACTTAAACCGAGCCTATATGCAGCATAAAAGGATTAGTTATGTTATATTACTTTGATGCAACTAAAAAACAAGAAAGCAGCTTGCTTGCCTCATTGTGCCAAACTCTGTTGTCATCCTAGACTCGGATTGTGCGTGCTCGAACATCAGAACCGTTTATTCAAAAATAATAAATCACACGCCTGAGTACTTGAACAACAAAGGATTAACATCAAACGTTGATTCACACTAATGCTGATTAGAACTGGTGGCGCTCTTTGAACCCCTCTGTATGGGGTCCTATATAGCTACGGTATGATACTGTAGCTAGATGGGGGGGCCCAATTAGTAAAAGGGGGGGACCACCAGCTGTTTCAGATTGTGTGTTGAGGGGTCTAATTAGGATCTTGTGTAAGAATGTGGATGTTTGTTGTTTGAAATTTTCCTCACAATTAGCAAGCATATGCTGTTTGAGTGAAATTACCCTTGACACCCCGAGGAAGGCATTTGACTGTAAGCTGCTACATCTGCTTCCCACTACACGGACTGGTGACAAATTAAAGGAAAAACCTGAATTCTTGAACCCTCCCATGTGGGCTGAACACTTAGAGGAGTATTTGCATGGACACGTTAAGCAGTGCTCAGGCACGCCGAAGCTCTTCTGGCAACAGCCTGCCTTATTAGGGCACTTGATTGGGTTCATTTTAATTTGTCAGCAGTCTGTGTTTATAGTGATCATTTCCCCTTCTTCTTCTTCTTCTGTTTCCAGATAAAAGGCAGTGATGCAGGCTGGACGCTGGGCTACATGTTGAATCTCACCAACATGATCCCAGCTGAGTCTCCCGACTCACCCCCTCTCCCCTATGCCGGATACGTCTCCTTGGTCACCGTCATGACGCTGCTGATCGTCTTCCTCTTCCTCCTCATCAGCCTGGGCGTTCTCTGGCCCCGTTGCTCCAAGCAGACACAAATTGTATAAACATTCTGAAATGTATGTCTGTATATACAATACTGTGCAAAAGTCTTGAGCCGCCCCTCTTTTATTTATATTTTGCTCGCAAGGAGTCAGGCATTCTCGTAATGTCTTAAAGTGGTCTTGAGCAATGAATGCCTGACTCCTTGCAAGCAAAACATAATGTGTATAAACTATAAATTATACAGAATAACTGTGAAAGACCTTCACCTTCAGTCCAGACTTACTGAAGGTCTTTCACAGTTATTCTTTGGACACTGGCTGTTTCTTCACTCATTTTCAGTCCAGTCCTTGTCTCTGAACATTTTAAGTAGATTTTTTTTTTCATTTGCTTCTTAAGCCACTTAACGCTGACCTACGAATCATTCAAGCGTAAAAAAGGAACCGAGCTCAAGGGATGAACCAGTGTTGTGTCTGCACACAATAGACAACCTAGCAAAGAACCAGTTTTAAATTGTATCTTTAGGCACTAACAGCCGTGTCACAAAAACACACCATTTGTTCTCATTTCTTTAGATGAATCTAAGAAAAATGCCAAAGATAACACAGTCTGCATAAAATTGTATTTTTTTCACCAACAAGGTGATTCTCAAAGAGCTATTAATTGAAAACTTTGTATATTTCAGCATGGTGTGCAGTGTGTCCTTAAAAAATTTGAGGAAACTGCACAAGCGGAGGACAAAAGAAGCAGGCCTCAAAAAAGATCTACAGCAGATGAAAAGTATATGAAAGTAATTGCCTGAGAAACTGGAAAAAATCCAGCAAAGATAAAGACCGGAGAGATGCATCTGGCCCTTCAGCTAATTGCATCTGAATTTTATATACCTCGCATTTACATCTGGAAAGCATCTGACTGGCAGTAGCTTCATTTTTCAGCATGGCAATGATCCAAAACACACTGCTAATGCAGTAAAAGCATACCTGGATAGAAAAGCACACCGTGGAACATTATCAGTCATGGACTGGCCTCCCCAGAGCCGGGACCTCAACGTTACTGAAGCAGTGTGGGATCATCTTGATAGAGAACGGAACAAAAGGCAGCCAACATCCAAAGAAAAGCTTTGAATGTCCTTCAGGAAGCCCGGAGAACTACTTTCAACTTACAAGAAAGCTTGCCTACGAGAGTTCAGCCTGTGTTAAAGAATAAACATGGTCATATCAAATAGCAAAATATAAAGAAATGAGGGGTTGATCAAGACTTTTGCGCAGCACTGTTTGTAATGTTTGCCAGTGTTTGTGTGTACAGTATGTGTTTGTGTGGGCTGTTTTACCAGTTAGTGGGGAGGTCAAAGGTCATATGGACTTTTCAGGAACACAACACTCTCGCTAGGGAGTGAGTTGTGCATCCCTCCTTGAAGGACATTCTGCTCTGTGTGTGTGTGTGTGTGTGTGTGTATGTGTGTGTGTGTGTGTGTGTGTGTGTGTGTGTGTGTGTGTGTGTGTG
>JAVDPK010017640.1:0-12363 GCA_034780415.1 Cichlasoma orientale | reverse complement strand
GTGTGTGTGTGTGTGTGTGTGTGTGTGTGTGTGTGTGTGTGTGTGTGTGTGTGTGTGTGTGTGTGTGTGTACTGATGATAATCAAGGGGGTGGATGGGATGGAGCAAGCGCTACAGAAGAGACAGTGAAGCTGCTGATGCAGGTGAAATTTCCTAATATGCACAAATAGTTTTCAAGCAGTGCCAAATCCTACAACAATAAGCTATGATTCAGTCGATGTGTATGAATGTGTGGCGTGTAAATGGTGCTGAACTGGACATTTACAGAGGTAAATAACACACAAACACAGAACAAAAGAACGCTCATTCGTGACTGTGGGAAGGACATTAGCCAGGTTGTGACAGATTCTCAGTCAGGTGTCTGATTTTGGAGGCCAGCTCTAAAGCCATGCATTCCTTCTCTGGAGGAAATATAGAGCCTGCAGCTAGAATGGCTCCCCAGCCACACTGTTCTACTTTAATTAGCACAGGGCTGAGTTAAAGCATGGTGTGCTCACCTCCTACAGCAAAAGGGGGAATAATGTCTGTGCCAAAGAATCAATTTTTCAACCCATTGGCACTGTGCTTCCTCCTGATTAGAATTTTTTTAATCAAGGCTGCTCTGCAGACTATTGCAGCTGGACAAGTCAGAGACAAAGACAGGGGCAATGTTGATCTCAGATAGGCATAAAGACCCAAAGTGCTTTGATCAAAGCCAATGCAGCCACTTAATTAATCAATACTATTTAATCAAATTATTGATAAACAATGAAACAAGGTACCCTGTCATAAACTCCAAATGTATTAGTTCTAGCTTTTAATGGTTACGGCTAATTTCTAAGTTTTAATATAGCTGCTAATTAAATGTTCTTGAACTCAAGATACTGGAAGATGTCTCCATGGATTCCTTTTTAATATTCTCTAAAAATTTTAAAGAGTGAAAGATTATATGATTAATGAGGAGGATAACTTGCAATTTTGTTATATTAAGGGCAACCATCTCTATTCCTGGTTTAATGTGAGTTCAATGAGAGTTCACATAGTAGCACCATGCACCTTCTCACTGTGTTGTTTCATGTCAGATATATAAAGTTGGACAACAATGGAACATATGATAGTCCACACACATTTTCTCTTCCAGCTAAAAAGAAGGTCCTGTTTAATTACTGCCTTTATTAAAACAAGTTCTGTGAGTATCTAGAGCAATATAATGATAAAGGATGGCAATATGGGAATGGTCCAAAGGAAGACATAACTAACTAATGCCACCATGTTACAGCATTAATTACAGCTTATTATCTTTTTAAAGTACCCTTTATGTCTTTACATAAGGAAACTACTTAAACTACTTAAACATATTTTACTACAGCGGGATAACATTAATAAGTGCTGTGTCATGGTCCCTGCTTTTTTTTTTTTTTGAGTTGCTTTGGAGTATTTGTGTTCTTATTTAGAGTTTTCTGTTCATTATCACTGATGTTCTAGTGCTTTAATGTTTTCATTATTGTTAGGTTAAAGTTTTGATTCCTGTTTTGATCTTATTATCATCCTTATAATCTTGAGTGTGTAAATTACAGATACTAAGTACTTTTAAAGTTTTGGAATCCTGATTTAATAATTTAATTATTCTAATAGCTAGTTCCATTTGGTTGTGTGGCTGGCAGGAGGTGAACCCAAAATGCAGGATTCAGAAGACAAGGTGTAAACTCAAAGCAGCTTTATTGCCGAGCATTAATAAATTCAAACGAAAGAAAACAAAGCCCGTGAAGAGGTTTGGCCGGTGGCTGGTGGCCGGTGGCCGGTGGCCGGTGGCCGGTGGCCGGTGGCGGAAGAGGAGACAGGAACTTCCAGGAGGCTTGCAATGGAGAAAAACCTCTGGAGGCCAGTGAAGGCGAAGACAAAGAAAGAGGTTGACATTGCTGGAGGTGGTGACTGGGAGCCAATGACTGTGATGAGGACCCTCAGAAGACTTGCCAGATTACTGGCAATGAAGGAAGAAGCGGAAAACCACAGGAGACAGAGGACCCACAGGTTCGGGCTCTGGTGGAGGCTGCTCATCAGGGCCCATTGAAGTCACTGATGACTGGGATTCTGGCAGCCATATGACAGGATTCTCTGGACATTCTGGATTATCTGAACACTTGGTATGGGCCACTCTGGCTTGGAAACCACAGAATCTGATGGCCGGGTTGCTCACCAGGATGCACAGAATCCTCCACTGATGACCTGAGCTCCTGCAGTTCTGGCTCAGGACTCACAGATTGCACAGATTGCTCAGGACTCATAATCTCCACTGATACTCCCAGAGGCTGGGACTGCCCAGTGGAATGCACAGGCTCCTCAGGACACTGGGGCTGCTGCAGCTCTGACGCAGGTTGCTCAGATTACTCAGGTTGCACTGGCTGGGGCTGTGAGGTCTCACAGCTGGCTCCTCTCCCTGGGCCAAATCTGAGGCTGGGCCCTAACCACCCCCTCCCTGAGAACAGGTACAGGTGCAGGGATAGGCTGAGCCCTAACCACCCTCACCTTCAGAACAGGAATGGGTGCAGGGTGCACAGTCACAGCAAAATACAGTCTTAAGAGATGCCAGCTCAGAAAAGGAACAAATAATGTTCACCGGAGCAGGCTTAAAAACTCACGTAGTCTGGGGCTGCGAGCATAATTAGCAAACTCTGGGGTAGCCTACACCAGTGCATAAGAAACAATTTCTGATTGAGCTTATGACTCATGCAATAAATAGTACAGGCTATAACTCATTATTGGGCAATATTAAAACCATACCTACTGCTCAGCAATATTGCTCAAATTTAAACAACATGGTTGCATTATGTTTTGTGCATGATTGCCTTATGATTATAGTGATGTTATACATATACATTGATATCAGCAGATTATGTAGTAATGGGTGCATTATGTAGAAATATTCCTGTACACACCAGTATAATATGATGTGAATATCTTGTAAGTTTGCATTATAGATCATAAAAATAGAAGGATGTAGTATACACCTGATTTCCTGATTGACCTGTCTCTCCCCTCAGCCCCAACCGGTCGCGGCAGATGACTGCCCCTCCCTGAGCCTGGTTCTGCTGGAGGTTTCTTCCTGTTAAAAGGGAGTTTTTCCTTCCCACTGTCGCCAAGTGCTTGCTCATAGGGGGTCGTTTTGACTGTTGGGTTTTCTCTGTATTATTGTAGGGTCCTTACCCACAATACAAAGCGCCTTGAGGCGACTGTTTGTTGTGAATTGGCGCTATATAAATAAAATTGAATTGAATTGGATTGAACTGAATTGAATTGAATTGAAAAAATTCTATCTAGCTTGCTTATAGTTTTGGATGTCCATTTTGATTGTTCATGGTTCTAGTGCTTCCTAATTTAATGATTGTTTCCTAATTTACTTTGATCGATGGTTTTGTCCAGTGTCTTGCTTCCTGTCTGTCCCGATTGTCTGAACTTGTGTCTCATTCCCCCATCTGTGCATTAACTCTAACCAATCCTCCCTGTGTCTTTTGTCATGGTTTCTGTTATGTAATCCTCAGCGTTTCTTCTTCTGCTCCCTCACATTTCCCAGTTCACTGGATTTTAGTTTTGATGGGCTTTTTGTATCAAGTGTGGGCATTATCAGCCTCCATAAACTCTCACCTTTTGTTGGCTATTCTGCCTGCAGTATTCTGTATTTGGGTCTCCCACCTCCACAGTATAATCCACGCACTACTGTGACACCCTGTGAGTTTATCATCAAGTTTGTGAAAGAGCCACATATTAGCAAGTTATGGCCTAAGATGGAAAATACAGCAGTAATTTGCATGATCCGATCTGATGATCTGCATCCTTTTTTTTTTTTTTGTATTTGGTCATTGAATTTTTCATTGTCACTGAACAAAAAGTCAAAGTAACACTTCCATCTTCTCTGTCAGCAGCTGAGAGTGAGTTTTCTCCGTCTGAAGTCAGTGTAGTCGCTCTGGGATTTTGGAATATAGCTGATATCAAAGCTGACTGATAAAATGATATAAATCTTCTACTCTCTTCCATGCATGAGCACACGCATACAAACACACTGCCAAATGTACCAAGTTATTCCCTGCCTTAGGCATTAGTTTCAAGCTTACCACACATACTACACAGACCCACAAGTTCAACTCATGTCTTTTTATAAATCTTTTAAATGGTCAACCTTGACAGGTCTCCTGTTTTATAGAAGAGCCCCCTCTTAGCTTTGCTTTTTTTCAGATATTACAGAGTACTTCCCAGTTGGTTTATGATGAGGAAGTTTGGAATCCTTCTTTCTGAACTTGAGTGGTTGAAACATGAGGGTTTTCATTTTTATAAGAGCTCTCAATCTATGCTGGATGGTGTATGAGTTTGATTTCAGTGTGCGTGCTGAATTATGTGAGACTACTTTAAACATTGTTTGGATTGATTTCTTCTTTTTAACCAACCAACCTACTAACCATTAGGTCCCATGTTCGATCTCACTCTGATCTTTTTTCACAGTCATAAAACTGAATAAATGAGGTGAAATGAATAAGAAAACGGCAAAAAACAAAACAAAAAAAAACTTGGCTTATTATATAAAAAATACAAAGCTTTGTGAGATGACTGGAAACAGCCATCAGAAGATGGGAACACTATGGTCATAAAGGAACAGACATGATCAGCAACAATACTTAGGTAGGCTGTGGCATTTAAATAATTGTCAGTTGGTACGCAGGGGCCCCCACACCACTACACCACCACCACCACCAGCCTGAACTGTTAATACAAGACAGGATGGATCCATGTTTTCACAATGTTTTTCCAATCTTCTATTTCCCAATTGTGGCTTTAGTTTCTTGTTGTTAGCTGACAGCAGGAGCACCCGGTGTGGCTTTCTGCTGCTGTAGCCCATCTGCTTCAAGGTTCAACATGTGATTCAAAGATGCTCTTCTGCACATGGTTGTAACAAGTGGTTATTTGAGTTACTGTTGCCTTCCTATCAACTTGAACCTGCAGCTCACTGGATGTTTTCTCTTTTCCAGACCATTGTCTGAAAATCCAAGAGATGGTTGTGTGTAAAAATCCCAGTAGAACAGCAGCTTCTGAAATACTCTGAAACAACCAAGCCAAAATCGTACCTTTCTTTGCTACTTTGATGCCAGTTTGAACTTCAGCCGGTTGTCTCGACCATGTCTACATGCCTAAATGCATTTAGTTGCTGTCATGTGATTGGATGATTGGTGCAGCAGTGTAGTGCTATTTATTTTAGTAGCAAAGTGCACTATGTTTAAAGCTATTCCACCACAGTGGTATATATGCTGTAAATAACTAAATAAATAAATAACTAAATCAGGGGTCCAACGTTTAAAAAAAAGTGCAGTAACATGTTACATAGCTATTTTGAGATTGCTCAACTCAGAAAAATGCTGGGTAAACATTTTTACCTTTACGTTGCAGTTTCGTAGACACAACGTGCACATACTGCACATAGCTTACAGAAGACAAAAACATCACCTCCAAAATGTGCTGAGCAGGTAAAATGCCTCCAAAAATATAAAAAGTCAGACTGATATTATTTATACAGAGAACAGTGTGAGCAGGTAACTTCAGCAAGAAGGGCAAACGGTTAAAAATGAATTACCAAATAGGGGTCACACTAACAGTCAGATACCCCTGTGTTTGTGTTGTTCCTACAACATCATAATCAATGTTGTTCCACAGCAAAACCCTTTTTTGGTGTTAAAATGCTGCTGTTGGGATTTAACAAAGAGGCGCAGTGCAAGTTTTGCAACTGAGAAGCATGGACACGGGTATTTCTGTGACTAGCCTTATTGCATATGTATTTGTCATTTTCCTTTAAGAATATAAAATTTTGGGAGGAGAATAAAACTAAATTTAATGCAGAAAATTTAATTTGTTCATTTGCTGCTCCTGAATAATAACACCAGTTTTTTATTGAAACCAAGCAGAAGTGAACAGAACTGATCTGTGTTTCAGGTTTTTACACTGAGATTGGTACATAATTAAAACATCTCTGCACACACAGATTTTTATGTGGTTTCTGTCTTGCTTCTCTCTTTCAGACGCATAAATACAATATAGAAATCTCTCTCAAAATGCAGCTGGTAATGGAACTGTGCTAGTGTGTTAGATTAATATCTAAATCCATGCATTAATAAGTACCTGCAGTCTCACACAGCTTATAGAAAAAAGAAAGTGAGGTGGACATTTACCCATGTGGCAAACAGGTGTGTCTTTCTACACATCGTACAGGTCGGCTGTTGCACATAGATTTCAGCTTTATATGGTGGCATAGTTTGCAATAATGCAGCTCTCCTCTGGATAAACCCTGCAGCCCCACTGAGCCTCAGTCCTCAAAACCACACACAGTCCCCAGCAATTTCTATCAAAAGAGATTTCAGAAATATATTGATTCTCCTTCAGCCGCCACTCATTTATCTTAATTGCCACGTTGTTTTCAGAGAGAAACGCATGTAAAACCTGAGCTTACACTGTATTCTTTTTGTTAGGACATGACTTGCACTCTTTCATGGGGTGTTTTTATTTTTAAGCCACTAATTCTCACTGCTCTTGGTCGGTCATTACTGAAATGAACTGTCTCCATTTTTGTACATACATTAGTACACTGTTAGTAGATCAACCAAAGAACTTTCCACTCCCATTGGCACATTTTTGCAAATGCATCACTACGCTAATTTGCCCCGCGGCTTTCTGTCACAAAACTGACACTCTGCCTCTTTGGTAAATCTCAAGAGCAGCTTTTGATGCCAAAAGAGGGTTTTACGCAGGTGCAGACCACAAATCTGGCCCTAAATATCATGGTGACAGCTTGGACCGCTCACTTTTTCTTTATTGGCTTACTTGCACAAAATGAGGTTAAAGTGATAATTGAATTTCAGCAAATTAAGGCCAGCAGTGAATATTTTATTTCCTCACTTGGAGCAAAAGTGTTGAAGTGTTCCTCCATTGCCCTCCAGAAGCACTGTACCTCTGTATTTGTGTTAAAAAGCATTTGAATAGGTGTTCCTAGCAAAGTGTGTATAATTTTTTAAATGTAAATACAATATATAGGTGAGCATTAAATGCTTTGAGTAATGTTGTTATTTTAATATTATGAATGATTCTGCATTAAGGTCAAAGGTTGGATGTATTTTTCTTAGTGTCCGGTGTGACCTTAATACCACGCTTGACGGAACATGTTTAAACAACCAGCTGATCCCAACTCTTTGAGGACAATTATTGATTAAGACATTGGCTTAGATTTAGTTCAGCTGATTTTGTTGCTGGATGTGTAAAATAAGAATTTATTGATTAGAGAACACATTGCTGGAGCAGCAATTTGCGGGCTGCTTGAGATCAATAATAAAAGATGCTTATTCTCTTTATATCTGCTTCAGTACCACTGATATTATTATGTATTGGAAAGGAGAGTGGATTAAGATTGATGGCAAATATAAGAGGGTAGATGGATGCACCTTTTATGCATTAGTGATAATTTGATCCTGTACAAAGCTTTCTCCCCGTCTTCTTTCTAACCGTCACCGCTTTTGTTTTATGGATGAAACAGAGGGGCTTTGTTGCTTAGAGTGATCATCTGATTAAAAAGCTCATTTCAAAAACACATAATAGACGTTTATTCCTTCATCAGCTTTGAAAAAAATGCATAATTTGCATTCATCCTGATATTTGACACATTTTATGGCCACAGGAATGAAAACAGCATGTGGCCATGTTCAATAGTTAATTTGCCGGACATTAAATTGGTGCTATCACATTATCTTCCCAGAGGCCGTCTCTGTTATGTCATCCCTTTATCATTCCTCTCTGATGGCGCTGGCTTCAGTGAAGGAGAACTTATCTCCTCCTGATCTGTTATTCTTTGAGGTCTTTCCTTCGGTCTCTTTCACTTTTAATTCTTTCTCCATTTTGTCTAGCCTCCAAGGCCAAAGGAAAGAAAACACCGTTTTAATTTGTTTATCACACCCTGGAAGTAATGCTAATTTTATTTAAATAAATAAATCTAAAACTAAACAAATACATCCTTTGAGAATAGCAGTTAAACAACCTGTTTATTTATCATTATTCTTTTTTCCTTTAGTTCATTTTTATGTAATCGGTTCAATTGAGATTAAAATCAATTTTTCAAGAGTGGACCTGCGATTCATAAGAACACAATCAGCACAACAAAACAACAATAAAGCAGTAGATTAAATAAGGAATTAATAACCACAGCCACGAGAATCATAACAGCAAAGCTTCAAGATGATTTAAAGCAGCATATCGTTTGACTGCAACATGCAGTTCACTGCTCATTTGAGCCCAGTTCCACCAACTAGTTTCAGGTACAACAACATTTTATCTCAGGAGCTGGGGAGCAGTGAGAAAGCACAACACAAACATAAGTAAACTAAAGACTGCCAAAATGACCTGAGATTACCACGATGTCCTCACTCTGAACCTTTCAAACTAAAATAGCTTATTATGAAGATAAAAGCACAATGTGTGCATGTGTGCAGGTCAAATAATATTTATATATGTATAGACTTACTGGTTTTATGACACTCTGATTATCTTTATTATGACTGCATTTTCCAGGAGGGGAAATATATTTCACAGTCTTTCCTGTGGCTATTTTTTTTAGTTTTTGGACCAGTTAGAAGTGTTGTTGTCACTAAAAGCAGTGAGACTAGGTCCCTGTGGAGCTTGAATAGAGGTTTGTTAACACCTTGATTCAAACAATTTTACTTCTAGCTACATCACTGCCAGTAATGTCTGTCATCCACATTGCGTTACATTATGATTTAATAACTATGGTGAAAAAAAATCTGATTCAAATTACTGTTTTATGCCCTGCCATATAGAAAATCACATGATTGGCAGATTCAATAATAATACGTTGAACGGGGTTTGCTGTGAGCTGCTTAATGTCAGCAAAAATAAGTAATCAACCAGAAAGCTCCTGAACAACAAAAATAATCATTTGAAAAATAGCAGTTATTGCATGCTGGTATTTTTGTTTGCGTTGCAGGTTTTGTGAAGCTGAACAAAATTCCCATCAAATATACTCCATGCCTTTTTTCTTTTCTGCTGCCACTTACTGTATGCACTTCTGTTGTCAGCACTCTACACTTCAGCTGAAATCCCTCTATATATTCCTTCTGGTTACACTCTAGTTAATATAGTCGCGCACCAGCCCCAATCACTATGTGAGTAAAATCTCCTAGATTAGTGAAAGAGGAAGTTATATTCTGCCATGTAGTATCAAATTTTATTTTTATTTAATTTGTTTTGTTTTTTTTATCCATATAGCTTTCTATATAACCTTCTGTGTGCCCTACCCACAGTTGATTCAGTTTGCCTTCATCTATGGATTTTATATTTCAGCCTGATGTTAAAGGTTCACTTTTTTTTTTTACTTTTGTCGGTCTGAGTCTGCATTTGGGTCCCTTTAGCCTGCAGCCTATAATGGACATTTAAGTACATTTAACATCAGTATTGAGTTAGACATTTAACCAAAGAGAGGGTTTTTATGATGAAAAAGTGGGATATCTTTAATTTGAGCTCAATCTGATTGGTTCACCTGAACACCAGAGAAACCTCACACCATACAAAAGCTGAATGTGCAAGAAATTCACCATTAAATCAAAATGAAAAGTGTCTTCTATTAGCTATGAGTCAAACACATTAGGCAATCACTGACTGCAAAGAATTTAACATGAAGGCTTTATTAAGCATTTCACGTGGATCCATCCAGTTACTGTACTATAGTTACTGTACACAGTAGCCATATACTCAGCCATAATCAGTACTATGAGTAAAAAAAGTCTACCTTAGCTGTTTCTATCCTGCTGTTGATGGAAACCTTAAAGCTGGAAGCTTATTATTTTAATGTAAATACCCATTTTTTTCATTTTACATTGTATATGCTGACGTGGAGATTGGAAGACCACAAAACCTTTAACAACCCGAGTGTTTTCTGTTCCAGGATGAACGGAAGATGAGTGAAGAAAGAGTGGAGTTGCTGGAAGCCTGTTGTGGCAGATTGTCGGAGTGATCCTTGAATTACAATTGATTGGTTAATTACTAAGTCAGGGCTGCTCACTTTAGTTCCGAACGGATCAAACTCTTTGCTTCTATCATTCTTCAAAGGAACTTCTTCCATTTCCTTTGTCCTTTCACTCCACTTCCTTTCTTCTTCTCTTCTGACCTCTCCTGTCATCTTTTTTCCTCGTCAGTTGCTGCATCTTTCTTCTCATCTCACTTTTGTGATTAAGTCATGCAGTCATTTCTCCTCTCAGCTTTCTTCACTTTTCTTTTATTCAGAGTAACTCTATAATTCAGTCTGAGGTGTAAGGTGACATTTTGCATTCACAATTTCCCTGAATCTCTTTTGATTATTTTGGCATTTGTCTCTGAGACTGTGCAGGTGTGACTTGATGCATGCCCATCTTAAATTGCCTTTAAATATGATACTCATCATCTCATTCCCCTTTTATTTTCTGTCAGTGAAAGCGACATTGCTTAGATTACATTGAGCACTGAGCCAAGCCCCAAATTCATAAATCAAAAGATTTGAAAATGTGATTTGGCAGTCTTCACAGCACGTCACTAAAGTATAGAATATTTCTTTGTTATTGGTGATTTCTAAATAAGGTTTGACACCAAATTTGTGTGGGTTTCATTTTCTACTTTTTGACACTTTTTGTATCTTTATTTTTCAATATCTACTGACCAGACATAAACACTCTGCTACTGAGTAAAAGCTGTAATTTAAAAACATTATGCATGTGCAGGCTTTTGCTCAACGATGCATGTTAATTATCTCCACCAAGGAGGTTGGTGTCTGTTTGTTTATTTTCTTTGTTAGCTGAATTACTGAAGAAAATACACAAAATGAATTTGCATGTCAACTTTGATAGAGATGATCCAACTTAGAAGTGATGAACTTTTGGAGTTGATTCTTTCAGAAATTTCTGGAATCATTCTTTATCAAGGGAAGATATTTTGTGACAAATTTTCACAAATACGCATCAATTACAAATAATTTATGTAGTCTTGGGCTACTTTTGTGTATTTTTACATCATGTGTCATTTTGTCAGGGTCAGAGTTCAAAAAGGGTGACAAGGGATGATGTGATTATTCTAACAGCATCAGAAAGAAATTGTGTGCAATTAAATAGGAATAACTTTGCATGTAAACAGCTGCACAGGGTGTAAGCAGGTCAGGAATTAGCTGATGTTGGCAGCAGACACCAACTGTGGTTCAAATATTTACAAAAAAAACAACCTGTGAGGCACCTAATGGAGACAAGACTGCTCTCTTCTTGCAGAGATCACAGCCACACACTAATGATCTGTACACAGTGACTTAATCTCTAAGTAAGCAACCAAGAAGGACCTTACAGGCAAAAACATGTTTTTTTTTCATGCACTGACCATTTCTGAGATTTTGTCTATTTTGTTTACATAACATTTTTTCAGACCAATGAAAGAAAATATATATATATATATATAAACTTTTACTGCACTTGCTCCATTAGACATGTGTGCAAATTAAACCATGTTTAATGAGATATAAGCTGTAAGCATTATTAGAAATAAAGTTTAAGAAGATTTTCAAATAAAAAACATTGCTTTAATGTAATTAACTGGATCATGGTAGTATTTAATAGCTAAATAAATAAATTGTGTTTTCCAGCAAAAATACATGGAATTTTATATATCTTTACAGGACATCCATCCATCCATCCATCCATCCATCCATCCATTTTCCTCCACTTCTCCATTTCTCAAAAATGTTTTGGTCTCTAATTTGAGCCAGATTAGCAGACGTGACATATACCAGATTTTCTAGTTTCATTTTTCTTTGCAATCTCAAGTTTTTGCAGTGAGTCAGGTTTATAGCTGAGCTGATTGATTTTATTCTTGGTGAAAACAGGGGAAAATACTTTTTCTGGCTGTTGACAGTACCCTAACCCCAACCTCAACCCTTTATGATTTATAACATGCCAAAAAGAGATTTTCAAAATCTCCTGTCTAAAAATATTTGGCACTAATGAATAAACAATCAACTGGGAAAGTTTATGCCGATGGTGCTTTTTAACCTTTCCATGTCTCCCCTTATAAACCACAAACATCTCAACTGTGCATGAAGACTCTAAGGTTGTTTTAATTTCTTTGTAAACTGTGGGGAAATAAAATTCATTTGATTTGATATTACATATTACTGACACCTGATTGTGTATGTGGGTAGATATAAATTATGTTTCCCTTATGTTTCATTATAACAAGGTCAGTAGGATGTATTCTCTTTTGTACGGTGGCCCAGAGGTGTCAGGTCAAATACAAAAGCCACAACACAAATACAAAAGCCGCAACACAAATACAA
>JAVDPK010017639.1:0-12366 GCA_034780415.1 Cichlasoma orientale | reverse complement strand
TACAGACATACACATACAGGTCATCTACTCATACACATACATGCCAGTCACACGCCCATACCCACACATGCACACACGCACACACACGCGCACACACACACACACACACACACACACACACACACACACACACACACACACGGGCAAATAATCCTCCTGTCCATCAGCAGGGGTTTGAAACTCCTCGGTTATATAGAAATTTACTTCTCACGTTAATGACAGTATGGTGGATCAGTCCACACTGCACATGTTAATAGGAATATAAATGAGCTGTGTGAAATGTAATTCCATCAAATTACCAGTTCAGTCTAAAATTTGATGACTTGAGCAGTATTATACAGCAGCTATATTTGATAAACATCTGAATATTTTCGTAATATCTGGACTGATTTAGAAGATTGGAACTGATGAAGGCATATTTTCATTTTTAGAAGCTTTGTTACATCTGAGCAAACTCTGATCCAGTGTTTATTTTAACCCATTAAGCAGCTGTTTTCTGATCAGATTTTAGATGAGGGTTCTCATCATAGTGCCTAACCAGATTTAGACAAGACTCAGGAATATTTGTAGATCCTGAGGTTTTATTGTTTCGAAAAAAAAACTTTCACTTTTCAACATGATTTTCTTTAAAGCTTCTAATCTTATTTAGCCAAAATCATTTCTCTTTTAAAGCGAATCCTATGAAATTTGATAGTTGGTTTAAAAAGAAAATCGGGGGAAAAATGAATATCAGTACATCTTTAATTGGAATAAGAAAACTACATGACAGAGACCCTGATAATACTGTGGTGAATGATGTACTTTTCCTGATTACGCCTTGACTGCAGTAACTTTAGCTGCAGCAGCAGAAACACTTGACAGGTAATGGGTGGATATGGGAGTTAGCAGATTTTGCCACTTCCCTCCCTTTCTGTTCTCTTCCTTTGTGTTAAAAGTTGGTCACACAACTTCATCCATAACTATATCCCCACGTGTAAAACGTGTCTATACATTTTGCCCACGCGGGCTGCCTAACAATCAGAAAGTCAGCGGTTTGGTCCCCGGCTCCTCCAGGCTGCATGTTGAAGTATCCTTGGGCAAAGTACTGAACCCCGAGATGCCCCCGATGCATCTATCAGAGTGTGGGTTTGTGCACGAATGTTAGACAAAGGCGTTCAGGTATAGAAGAAAGTGCTTGTATGAATGTGTGTGAGACTGGGGTGAATGAGGCTTGTGGTAAAAAGCACTTTAAGTGCTCAGTGTAGAAAAAGCACTGTATAAGTAGCAATATATTTACCATTTACATATTGTAATGCAAACAATAAACAGGCTTTTCTGATTAGCCTTTTAGCTAACATTATCCGATAATTTAAAATGCAATTAGAAAATTGTATATTAACAATTATTATAATTATTTATTTTGAAGCTGTGGGCTTTAAATGATCTCAAAATCGATTTTTGTGAAACCGAAAAAAGACAGATAAAAAATAAAACGTGAAGACACGCTCACATATGCGCACACTGTATCTTGCCTTTCTGTGAGTCAGCTGCAGTTCAAGCCTGTTGTATTTCAGCTCAGCCCTGGAGGCATTCTGGAGAAACGGGGTGAAAAATGGGGGCCAATAAAAGTTTCATTAGAGGCCCAGTCAGTGTGCCAAGTGGCCAGTAACATTTAGGAAAGGTCATGGAGGAGGGACGGCTGTGCATGCTGTTGGGCAGCATCACAGTGTTGGGTTTCTAACTCTCTCCAGCTTTCAGAAATAGACTGAGTGGCGGTTTCCTGTCAGTCACTTACATGATATGCACGCATGTGCACACAAACAGGCCTTTCATTCATGCGCAGTTACAGGGAATAACAGGAGGACAGTCCTTACCACTGATGCACACATACACACGCTTTCAATTCAATGTCATCCATGGCTTTTTCTTCCTTCTCTTTTGTTTCAAACTTCCCATCAGCACCATACACACCCTTACCATGCTGACATCTTCCTCATTTCCTCCTTCCATCCTTCCCTCTTTGTCCCCCTCCCTCAGTCCCTCACCCCTGTATCCCCCCCCCCCCCTCCCCCCTTCTCTCTCTGTCACCATGCCAGTTCTCAGAGTGTCAGTGAAAAGTGCTGTTGTCAGCTGACATTTCCAATCACTCCCCCGGTCGCCCAAACTATGGACACACTTTTAACGTCTGGGGACAGAGCAGAACGTGAGCGGAATCTAAAGTGGAGCACAAGGGCAATTTCTCTCTCTCACTCACTTGCTTTCACTTACTACCGTTGTCTTTCTGTCTTATGCTTGATTCCCAACTTTATCTGTCTGCATATCTATCTGTGACTTAATTTATTGGAAAAACTGCAGCGAGGCTCGTGGCAGTCTAAAAAAAAGGGCTTTGTGTATAAAGCTTTAAACCTTTACAAATATATTTCTGTCCACACATTTCAAAGACAGATTCCACCTTAAATTTTCAGTATTTTATGAGCAAAACTTGAATTATTTTGTGCGGTATTACTCATAGTTGCTTCTTTCAGAGTAAAACTGCCCAGCTGATAGAGACATCGGTTTTGATTACAAAGATTTATGCAAACCATATTGTTCAAACTGTGTAGCTTTTCTTAGTCATTTTCTTAAATATGTTAAAACTAGAGCCTAACATGTATATGATTTTTAAAACTGATGCTGATGCTTAGTATTGGTATCATCAGATTGTTCAAAAATAAATTCCCTGAACAGCCTACAGTGAGAGTACTAACAAGGACTAGAAGGAGAGATCATATTTCCCCTGTTTTGGCTTCTCTTCATTAGCTCCCTGTTAAATCCAGAATTGAATTTCAACTCTTATACAATACAAAGTCTTGCATAATCAGTAATCAGGCCCCATCATATCTTAAAGACCTCATAGTACCATATTACCCCAGTAGAGCCCCTCGCTCTCAGACTACTGGCTTACTCGTGGTTCCTAGAGTTTCCAAAAGCAGAATGGGAGGTAGAGCTTCCAGCTATCGGGGCCCTCTCCTGTGGATCCATCTCAAAGATTGGGTTTAGGAGACAGACACCCTCCCCAGTTTTAAGATTAGGCTTAAAACTTCACTTTCTGATGAAATCTTATAGTTGGGGCTAGATCAGGTGACCCTGAACCCATCCCTTAGTTATCCTACTATAGGCTCAGCCTATTGCAGAACTTTCTGTTATACACTACGATACACTGAGCACTTCTTCTCGACTCACCTCTTTTCACTCCCCAGGCATTTATACAGCACTGCTGCATTTGTCTTCTTTTTCTCATAGTGTGTGTTTTGTCTGGTCTCCCTATGCTCTTCCTTTTCTCTTCTCCTCTTTCCTTTCTCCTCAACCCCAACTGTTTGCAGCAGATGGCTGCCCCTCCCTTAGCCTGGGTCTGCTGGAGGTTTCTTCTTATTAAAAGGGAGTTCTTCCTTCCCACCTTCACAAAGTGCTTGCTCATAGGGCATTGTCTAATTGCTGGGGTTGGTCTCAAATACAGTAGAGTATTTGCACCTTGAGGCAAACTTGTGATTTGGCACTATATAAATAAACATTATGATTTATCTGCCTTTCCCCCATTTAAATACACCAAATATGAACAGATTTATTTATTATGTATAGATATTTACTAGTTTACACTTTGCGCCACTCTGTTTGGTTGTGTTTGTGGGGTTTCAAACACATATCTTGCCAACAGGGATGTTACAGTGCGCTCATAGCATTTTTGAAGGGTGTTTCTCACATCTCTTATCTTTTTATATCAGCCATAAATGCTGAACAAAAGAAAAGACAGGAGGCTGAGCTGGAGGTGGACAAGATTAGAAATGAGCATATCAGAGAAACAGCTCAGGTCGAGCGGTTTAGAGACAAAGTTAGAGAGGCAAGGCTGAGATGCTGTGGACATATTCAGAGGAGGGATACTGGATATACTGGACAAAGGGTGTTGAATATGGAGCTGCCAGGCAGGAGGAAAAGAGGAAGACCCCAGGAAGTTCAAAGATGTAGTGAAAGAGGATATGCAGAAGGTTGCTGTGACACGGGAGGACAGGCAGATGATCCACTGTGGCAACCCCTAAAGGGAGCAGCTGAAAGAAGAGGAAGAAGTAGCCATAAATGCTGATCCACAGATTAAACTCAGGCTCTAACTAAAACATTTGCAAATGCTCGCAAAGAGTGGGAAAGGCTCCTTCAGTTTTGAAGGTTTCACATTTTCAAGTGTCATGCAAGAATTGAGCCAAAGCAACTGTGAAAAACTTTAACTAACAGCCAGCTGTGTTACATACAGTACCAGTCAAAAGTTTGGACACACTTACTCATTCATATGTGTCTATACTTTTAACTGATACTGTATATCATGTGCCGGTATTAATCTTATCTACTGTTCTTTTTCCGAGCCTCTAGTTTGAGGTGTCAAAGCATTGAAATATTAATAATACTAAAAATGACTATATTCAATTTCCAGGATACTTGTATTGTTCTGTGTTTCTGTCTTAAGTGCAGACCCACTTCTAGTGCTTTACTCAAGTAAAAAAAAAAACATCTACTGGATAAATTTTTTGTTATGTTTTGCCAAATAATGTTGGGTCTGACTCTTTCAAGGCCTGTATTTAAAATCCTAAATGGAAAAAATATTAAACAGTTTGATCTGAAGAGTTGTGTCCAGGGATGAAGTGAAAATTAAACAAATTTTAACTCAGATTAAAATGGTTGAGTATACCCAGGAGTTCAGGTTAACATAGATCACCCTATACCCCACTATTTATCCAGTGAAAGCAAAAAAGGATAAAAGACAGGGGGAAAAAAAATCTTTTTGTTTATACTTGTGGCTGTTTACTTTGTCATGGTCACAAATTACTCTTCTGCAATAATGCCAACTCCTGAATGCACCACCTAACTGGAGAGCCAGGGAGCTTATGATTTAAACTTCATGGAAAGCACTTTTGGCAGACAAACTTAATGTTTCAGTGACATTAAGCCATCTTCTAAACTTACAGCACATTGGCTTTTCATCAAGGAAACAGTCCAAGTCTTCATTTCTTTATAGTGCCTAAAGATGTTAAACTACATATGGGGAATGGATTTGAAGACTTCTGAAGCGTTGCACTCTCAGTCCTCCCTCTGTGTTTGTCTGTGTGAGTCTAACTGGCAGAGAGGGAGGAAAATGAGGGAAATGCAAGAGACAAGACAGCTGTATCGGATCCCCAATTAGGAGCTACCACACACAGAGACCAACCTGCGTGTACGCTAATGCATGCACACACACACACACACACACACACGCAACGTCTAGCAGAACTTGCACAATTTAAAAACACACAGGACGTGCATGTATACATAATGTATATATAAACTCAGAGACATCCTGGAGAGATGCGAAAATGATGCCCGTGTGTGTGCATGTGCACGCTAGTGTGGGTGGGAACTGTGGTTCAGAAGACATCAAACGGTGAGCATCCATAGGCTGACTGCGTTCCACAAGGGAATGAAAACACAGATCTGATGCTGTGAGGGCCCTCTGAGGACTGTCATTAACACTTCACTCACACACAGACACACACAGACAGGGTGCACACAGATTTTGTCAAGCCTGCCAAAACTGGGTGCGCTGAGTTCGTATCGACATCCTTCCTTAAATCTCGGCAGTCTAGAAAATGCTGTCAATTTCAGTGGTCTTGGCAGGGATTCTGAGGAGTTTCCATGTGTTGAGGAGGACACATGGCTCATCCTAGAATATTGTCATTCTAAAAGTGGGTATGTCAGCTCTACCCCCCGCCAAACCAGCCCAGGCTGATGCTGCAGAAAGACATTCTTCTCTGGCTTAGCACAGTCTTGCTCAGCTTTGTCGTGTTTCTATGAAGCCAAAGAAAACAGAGATTTTAGGTTATCCAGCAACTTCTGTTGACTAGTGTATATCTCATGATACAAAAACATGATGTGGACACAGAGGTACCTCTGGAAGACTGGAGAGAAGCTGAAGACTAAGCATATATAGAACAGAAACCATAAAGAAATGTCAGTATACTGAAATATATGAAATCATTCCCTGTATAGTCATGGTAAAATAGAAAATACACATCCTCAGATGGAAAAACACGTCATTTATTTAACAAAAATTAAGCCAAAATGCAGAAGCAGTCCAGTGGAAAACCACTACCTTACTACTTCCACAGGAATTAAGAGGGCTAAGTAGCAGCCAGGTGCTGCTGCTCAAATGCATATCAGCAAGCAGAGGTTTTGGCAGTTTTCTGGTCCGGAGTATTCAGGTGTGTGTTAACACAATGCTAAGGAGAAAAGACAGCAATGATCTTAGAGAGGCAATTGTTGCTGCCCATCAATTTTGGAATGGTTATAAGGCCATTTTCAAACAACATCATTCTCCAGTGAGAATGATTATTCACAAGTGGAAAAACATTCAGGACAGTTGCCAATTCCCAGGCGTGGACATCCTGTCAAATTCATCTCAAGATCAGACCCTGCAATGATCAAAGAAGAAGCAAAAAACCCAAGCGCTACATCTCAGACTCTACAGGCCTCAGTTAGCATGTTAAATGTTAAAGTATATGACAGTACAATTAGGAAAAAGGCTGAGCAAGAATGGCTTGTTTCGATTTGCTGCCTAGAGAAAGCCTCTTCTCTCTAAAAAAGAACATGGCAGCACTGCTTAGATTTGCAAAGTTGCATCTGAACAAACTGCAATACTTCTGGAATAATGTCTTTTGGACAAATGAGACCAAATTGGACACGTTTGTTATATCAGCACAAACGCCTCATACACAGTCAAGCACGATGGTGGAGGCATGAGGATTTGGGCTTGTGTAACAGCCACAGGACCTGGGTCATTGCAGTCATTGAGTCAACCGTGACCTCTTCACTCAAATTCCAGACCTCATCCTGGTTGAGCTGCTGTGGCGGGTCCTTAACAGAACTGTGCACAAACGAATGTATGCAAACCTCAGTAAACTGCAGCAACGTCGTAAACGAGCGTGGACCGAAACGAACAAATACTAAAGGTGGTTCTACAAGCTACTGATTCATGGGGTGTACTTAGGCTTTCACACCCTGCTTCTGCACTTTGGCTTGTTTTTTGTTAAATACGTACACAGTGTAATAAGTCATGTGGTGGTGGTGGTGTTCATCTGAGGTTGGTCTGAAACTTTAGATTTGAAAGAGGATGGACATTTTCTTACCATGATAATTCCATTTTAAGGGATTTCACTCAAACTTCTAGCCTGTAACTAATCAATATAAATCCACTTTAAAATATAGTTTCAAAATTGTCCTCATCACAGTTTTCCTACATATTTCAGAATGAATTGGTAACAAAAGAACAGAATAATTGATAATGAAAATGATGGCGTTCTCCATCCTTTCAGTGCTTAGAAAAATAGAAAAATCGAATTTCTTTAAATGAAAGTTATATGTAAAGCCATGCCATGCTTTCTGGAGCATTACTCAGCTGTTGCAGACTTACTCATGACAAGTATCCAGTAGAAGTAAAACTGCATCCCCAGATCTTTTTCAGAATGATTTCACTCACTATTTTTTAGGCACAATGGAAAGTAATTGATAAGGAAGTGCTGACCTTTACTCCCTGGCTCCTTGTAGCCCTTTATTGGTGTGTTTTTAAGTATTTCAATAGTTTTTATGGGTCTCTTATGTGTGACTGCCATTGGGTGAAGTGTAGGCCGATGTTATTTCAACTCACTCCAGGTTTCTGCTGGAATCAACCAAAATGTTCCATTTGGGACTTGAAGAGGACATTCTGCACTTTCCTCTCCTCTCATTCCACCCTCTCTTAAATTTCCTCACTTTACCATCTGATCTGTTATCAATACTTTATTCAATTTCTTCTCCACAATAGCAGACTGTTGTAGCCGTCTGGATAAAATGGATTGTTACCTCTGATTCAAGTCCAGAGTGAGAGACCGCTTTGGATGGTGCATTGTTGTAATATGACATTTCCCCAAGGCCATGGCGTCATCCTCTCCCCTCCTCCTCTCCTCTCTCTAACCTGTGTAACGAGAAAAGGAACAGGTGGACACGCTGGTCTGACAATAACATACACAAACACAAAAACAAAAGCATGTTATTTGTTTTCCTTTTTGTGAAATTAGACCAGAGTGATCATAGTTTTTCAAGTGTCATAATGTGACTAGCCAGGTCCTCCTCCCCTCCTCCCCCCCAAAAAGTGTCTGGAAATGTTTTCCTTTTCTTCCAGGAAAAACAAGCTGCCAAAACACACTGTAGGTGTACGAGATCTTTGTCGTTCATTCAAACTTCCACAAACATACCCTCACACGTAATTACTCCTACACAGGTATTTGCATGCCTAAAAGTGCTCAGTCACATGCACTCGTGTACTGTAGGTGTTTACACTCACACGCACGCTTCATTCTTGAGTCATGTCGACACAGAAGTTACAGAGAGCTGGTATTGGAATTGCCAGATGGTGTGTGTAATGTGTGTGATTACTGCTGTGTTTTTGGCGGTTTTTTTTGTTCCTTTTTTTTTTTTTTTTTAAATCTGCGATGCTGCCTTGTGTGAGTGTGTGCGCATCTGCATGTGTGTCTGTTGTTGCGTATAAGTGTGGGCGATTAGCCTTGTTTTTTTCCAGTGTGTTTTCCACGTCTGCAGCCGTTGGCTCGCTCCCCAAACCGCAGGCCAAAGACCTTGTTTACCACCAGCTATGACTTTAGGAAAAAAAAAAAGTATCAAACAAACAGATTTTCTTTCAGCCTGTCACAATCATCGGGTTTGTAAATAGCCTTCAGATATAAATTTAAATTGCAGGAATGATAAGATGTGAAAATTGAGTATTGTTCAAATGTTTGATTTTTGACAAAAACAGTCTTTTTTTCTTCTTCTTCTCCCTGCCAAATATGAGATCATACGCTGCTCATCTGTCATGTTAGGTGTGATCGCAGTCCTTTAAAGCCTTTTTTCCTGTCCCAATAGAGTTTGATGTGAGGCTGTCAGGCGAGCTAGTCTCTGTTCTCCTCTTCTCAATGACACAAGCAGTTGGCTGACAGAGACTCTCCTGATGCTGACAACTAAATGATCTCTTCTTTATTAAACACCTCTTACTATCTCTCTATCTCCCCCCTGACTACCTCACTTTCTGCTCGCCTTTAGTATCTTTTTATCTGTTGACTGACTGCTCTCCCTCTCGTCTGTTTCTCATTCCTTAGAGTCTCTCCAACCCTTCCCTTGCTTTTCTCACCTCCTTTGCTACGAACCTCCTGCGTTGTTTTCTCGTTGAGTTGTTTTTGCCTCCACCTTCATTGTCTCCATCTTTTTCCTCTCAAAGGGAAGAAGGAATATACTTCCATTCCTTACCTGAGGCTATCAGCCAGTCTGCTAGCCAGTCACCGAGCTTGTCAAGCAGAGTGTCAATCTGTTTGATAGTCACTCAGCCAGCCAGTCAGTCATTGTGCGGCAGTGTGAAAACATTAATTAAAAGTCTCATCCACAAAGCCAGGCAGTGATCCAGGCTGATCTCAGCAATCCAAGCCTTCCGTCTCAGTCTTTTTCTGACTCTGCCTTCCTTTCTGTCTGTTATCCTCTCTCTTCATACCTTCTCTGCCTCTTTCTGGGTTTTGTCTCTGTTTCTTTCTCCTCTCTTTCCTTGAGCACTGAAAGACTGGTCTGATAAGAAACATTATTAACTTCTTTCTGAGAACCCAAAAACAGAGAGACGGAGAATAGAAGTGGGATGGAGGGGAAAATGGGGAACGAGACAAAGGGAGAGGCAGAGGTGTCAAACATAAGAGAGTAAGGTAGCGGATCGGACAGGAGACATTAAAAGTTGGTGGGGAGAGCAGATGGAGGAACAGAAAGGAGGACACCTAGACACCTTCCAGCACGGCTAGGTGCTGTATAGGTGTCTAGGTATTATCATTTAGGGGACAGAAACGTCTGCGTTCTGAGGCCAAAAGGAGGGATTTGTTATAGATAAGGACAGAGGTTTAGGTTAATAAAAGATCCAATTCTGAGGTGAACATGAATGTCATATATAGTCATTTGGGATCATTTGTGTACATTTAAAGGTGGCACCAGATAACTCTGAGCCAGAAGTCATAAAGTTTCATCCTGTGGAGATCATGAATTCCTGTACATATTTTGTGGCACTCGTCACTGTTTTGTTTCTTTTGTCTGGGCCCAATTTGCGAATGACTCGATGATAGACCAGGATGATAACCCTGCATCTCTGCCTGCAGCACAGCCAAATATTTGCACAAGACAAGAAAGAATAACTAATATTGCTCCAGATGTTTAAAAAAAATGGTAAAGGTGGTCCAGCAGCTAATCGTTGTTGTTGTTTTATTTATTTTGCAGATATGGGAAGATTGTGTCAACAAAGGCCATCTTGGACAAAAATACCAATCAGTGCAAAGGTGAGTGAGCATCGCTCTACTTGATGCAACATCCTTGCAGAGACACCCTATAATTCACAACCTCAGATCTTCATCGGACATTTAGGTCATCAGCTGAAAACTGAAAACTTAAATGAGGACCAATCAGATTGCACCACGAGGAGTATTTATTTATTTATAAAAAAAATCCATTCGCTTTACTTAAACATCGACAGTGTGACATCAGAATTGAGTCCGTGTGTTAGAGATGTAGGTTCAGCAGTATGGTGAGGGTGTGTGCATACAATGCTGCCTGTAAAGGCCTTGTTATCCTTTAATCTGTCCTAATGATGCACTTCTAGAGAATCTTTATTTTGTTTAGCTTCTCTGTGATGATGATTTCAGGATTGCTCTCTAATGATACTCAAGAGTTAAGCGCCTTTTGAAAGCAAGATGTTGGCATTGTTGTCATATGCAAAATCAAGATAGAGAACCCCAGACAATAGACACAATATGTTTCAAATTGTCTCTGCGGTAAATGAGGCTGACTCAAGTGTCCTCTGATGAGGGTCTGCTTGATTGTTAGAGTGGTCTGAACAAAGCACTAATCAATATGATTGTAGTCTTCTGCTTTTGAAGAGGCACACAAGAGCGTGTGTTCAGAGTGATTGCTGCTCATCTGTCAGGGCTGTACTCAAAGGTATGCTGACACTGTTTAGGACAACAGCACAAATGCCCTGTAATCACCATTTCAGTTTGGACAGTGTGAGTGAAGGAAAAGCCAGTCTGATTGATACTGATGGCAGGAATGTTAATGTGAATTTAAGTCTTCATCTGCGCTGATTACTTCGGATAAAATATTTGGAGGAAATGATTCCACTCCTGCCATGATAATGGGAAAACCAAATCTCAGTGAAGCTCCCCTAGAAAATCTTTTACTTCACTTATTATCTTGGATCTTTCTAATTGGCTAGTTATGTAAATCATACAAAATTCATCACTGTGCTACCTGCTTTCACCATCATATAATCAAATATGGCTTGGAGTTTTGAGCGCATATTAAAATGCCTTTCCTGACATCTTTACAGCATAGCCAAAGGAAAGGAAGACAATTCCATAAGTCCAGCGATAGTTATCAGTTACGCTTTCTCAGCTCATTAATTTTTTTTTTTTCCATTGGTGTTTCTTGAAATGAGTTTTTCAAAACCGGTCTCACTACAGCCTCCAGTTCATGATTGTAATGTTTGCCAATTATGTCTTCGTGTTCATGCTTCTTTATAGTATGGAAATATTATCATTTTTGATCATATTGCACCAGTGCTTACAAATTAAAAGGAAAACTAAACTTAATCTGCTTTTAATTATATTTGCAGGATATGGCTGATGATATGTTTTTATTGCTCGCTAATCCCAGGAAGAGACCAGTTTGTTTGAGAGTCTAGAGCTTATTACTTTGTACCAGTGCTGTTAAAACACTGTTAGGAGCACATCAGTGAGTCACACTATTGGGTGAAATGTCTCTTTATTGGACGCTGGCATTGTGTTTCCCACCTGTGTACTCCTGCTGATCTAAATATTTACTTGAACATCAATTGTGTATTAATCCAGGGTTGAAAGAAGTCTCCTTTTGTGGAACAATATGTTGTATTAGCTGACACAACAATAATACAACAATAATACAACATTATGCTGTCCAACAGCCATCAGGCTGTTGTACAGTATAATTCTCAGGCAATTCTCGGGCGATCAGCCACTGGCTAGAACCCTGACGGTGTACTCATCTTCTGATACGTCCTTCCAGCAGGATAATGTGCCATGTCACAATGCTCAGACCATCTCAGCCTGGATTCTTGAAAATGTCAATGATTTCACTGTACACAAATAGCCTCCACAGTCACCAGATCTCAACCCACTACAGCAGGGGTTTTCAACTCCAGGCCTCGAGGGCCGGCGTCCTGTCAGTTTTAGATGTGTCCCTGATCCAACACACCTGAATCAAATGGTTGAATTACCTCCTCAGTATGCAGTCAAGTTCTCC
>JAVDPK010017638.1:0-12370 GCA_034780415.1 Cichlasoma orientale | reverse complement strand
GTGTGTGTGTGTGTGTGTGTGTGTGTGTGTGTGTGTGTGTGTGTGTCTGTGTGTGTGTGTGTGTGTGTGTGTGTGTGAGAGAGAGAGAGAGAGAGAGAGCGAGAGAGAGAGAGTCCCAGAGGAGATGACATGCTCCTTTCAGTATGTGATTTAGAAAATACTTGGAGAAGAGCAGTGAAGTAAAATTTGGGGAGCAAACTCCCAAAATGTTATAAGAAATATGACTGCAGACTAGCAAGGAGAGTGAGGCATGAAGGATGATCAGCTAGCTAACATGCACACTGATAATGGGTGTTTCTCTGTGAAAGGTCAATGCGAAAGTGTGACTTATTAGCAATAACCTGTGTATAATCAATGGTAGAACAACAGATCATCATAATAATAATAAAGACATCATATCAAACGAAGAAAAAGATACTTTGCACGCAGCATGCACACTTACATGTTGTTTACATGTTCTTGGGGCAGGAAACCTTTTATGTTATGTTCATGTTGCAGGCAGGTGACGTCTCATTAGACCTCAGTAATTATTGCTGCAGTAAGGGTCAGTGTTGTAAATGTAGCTCAAAGAGTAACTATATTTTCATTATAGTTTCACAAAATTATGCAAAAAAACAAGCTGCATAACTTAGTTCCAGACCTCTGAATCTCTTGAATCACTCTTAGATGTTCTCAGCAATTCAAAGAGAATGAATAACATGAAATGAAATGATGATCAAGCTAGTCAGCGGACTGCAGACAATTCTCAAATAAAGCGCTTTGAAAGGAATCTATTTGTGTTGTGGTCTGTGATCAAAAAAATAGCTCTTGCATAAGATAATTAAATTAAACACCCTTACACACACTGAATTAGTACTCAAAGGTATTTAAAATATCAAATAATACTCTCAGACGTCTGTGTCACTCTGGCGGTTGTGATTCTAAATTCATACTTTTCAGGCCAATCAGAAATAAACATTCTGTCGGGCTACGTAAGTGCGGCTGCCTAAAAGAGGAGCAGTCTTTCTCACTAATAAACAGCAGTCTGAAATTAAGGGCAGCTGAGCGGGTTTTGCAGATAAGCCTTAAGGGCAGTTTCTCCATTGCCTCAGTTGTAACAGTTTGACAGGTAGCGACTGGAGTTATGAATTATATAGTAGCTCCTGCAGGGACATGGGGATTGAGGATCTGTGTGAATGAAGGACCTGTGATGGATGGAGCTTAGAAAGAGTAGGATAACATTTCTTCTGGGACATACTCTCGCTGAGATTGTTACGGCCTTTATTACCGATGACATGTTATAAGACAGCAGTGTCATAAGACTGCACTTTTCTTTTTGCTGGCAGCAGCAACAACAAAAGACAACAATGACGTTTTGGGTTCTACAGAGAAAACACATTTGAATGTCATGTTATTTTTGAGTATTTTCATTTTGAGAACCATGAATTACTGCATCATTGTGGTGTGGCATGGAGGCGATCAGCTTGTGGCCTTCATCCTGTCCCTATTTTTGGGTTGAGTGTATCACATCTTCCTTTTGACACTATCCCACCTATTCTGTGTGCGGTTCAGGTCAGGCGAGTTGGCTAGTCAGTCAAGCACAGTAATAACATGGCCAGCAGACCATGTGGTAGTAGTTTTGGATCTGCTGGCAGGTGCTAAGTCCTGCTGCGAAAGGAAATCAGCATTTCCATAAAGCTTGTCTGTCATGTATGGCTGTGTATGGCACAGAATGAACCAGGGACTCAGAAGGTGAGATGAACTTAAGAACAGATTTATTGCTGAGATCTCGCAAAACACACTAAACTGTAGCAATTAACAAGAGAGCAAACCATAAATCCACACACAAGGAGAGACAGTCACGAGGGAGCACGCGACAAAGAACAGAGGGAAGAATGAAGAATGTATTCACACAAAGTAATGAGGAAACTAGCAACAGGTGGGAGGGGAGCAGAAATTATTACAGGAACAGAGACAAGAGGAGCAGAACTAAAGCCAACCACACAAGATTAAAGACTATCAAAATAAAGCAGGAAGAGACTGACACTGAGACCAGGACTAGATAAACAAACTTGAAACCAGAGCAGAAGGGTAACACACGGAGACAAGACGGAATACAAAAACATGATCACCACTAGAAAAACCCTTAAATATCCCACAAAACTCAAAACCCTGGGTCCAAGACTCAGGGACCAGGACACTGCCAGCATGGAAGCATGAAGTGCTCTAAAATCTCCTGATAGATGGCTGCATTCACGTTGGACTTGATAAAACACTGCGGACTAATGGTGCCCAGAATCACCACAGACTGCAGAAACCTCGCACAGGACTTCAAACAGCTATGCCTCTCCAATGTTGATGAAAGTAAACACAAAATGTACAGTTGTAGCTCCTTTCTGCGCGGTGACTCATGATGCACGGACATCAGCCTCAGTCCACCCCTTGTGTGCGGCTCTTCCAATATCTTGAATTGACATTTCTCGACAGTCCTCTCAAGGCTGTCATTCATGTTACTGGTGCACCTTTCCCTCCCAATTAACTTCCCATTCATAATTCAGCAATGACCTTCTGTGGCTTACCCTCCTGGTGTCAACTGGACAACTGTTGCCACTTGTATTTACCTTATTCCTGGAGTCCTTGTTTTCTTTCTTTCATGTATTAATTTTCCTAGTTTTTTTTATACCACCTTTAAAAATCAGAGGTTGCTCAAAATGTTTTACAGTATCCGCATAAGTTCACTAAAGCGCGAAAGAGTACTATATGAGCTAAAGTAGAATAAACTATAATGGAAAAATCTTTCAGGAAAAAGTTTCAGTGCTGTAACAAAAATAGCTCCTTATCTGGTGAAGAAACTAAAATTGCAGTAGAGAAACTGAATCAGTCAGAGACAGGAAGAGTTTTAAATATACCACAGTGATTACTTTTACACAGTTTCTTTTCTTCTCACCATCCCACTCACTATATTAGAGGAGCTCGCCCACTGGATGCAATCTGCCAGCCTCTCAGCCTTAAATACTGCTGAGGTCTAATATGACCATGAAGGGGTCACAGCACGTCCACCTCCTCAGCAGGTGATGAAAATATAATGCCACTACAACGATGGGAGGCAGCACCACTTCCACTATACCACTGGGTTAGGCATGACATTATCCCGTTCAGCCAGAAATCAGCAGCTTAACACTTATTCATGCAGAGGTGCAAAAGTTGACGATCATCTGCACAAACTTAAAAGAATGGACTGCGCTAGACCCCTGAAGGTGTGCTGTGGTTATGTTAGCAACAGATCCTTTAAGTCATATATCAAGATCAAGATTCTTTATTGTCATTTCTGCAGTACAGCAGAAACAAAACTGTGTTTTGCCTGGAACAAAGCAGTGCAAATAAAGTTAATCTTGACAGCTGATGCTCCTGAACCTTCTCCCAGATGGCAGCAGGGAGAACAGGCTGTGAGATGGGTGCTAAGGGTGTTTTAGGATGTCTGACACCCTACGGATGCAGAGGTCACTGTAGATGTCAAGCAGCGAGGGGAAGGGGGCAGGAATGATCCTTCTGGATGTCTTCACCAACCTATTCAGCTGATGTTTCTCATATTTCTTACAGTTGCCAAACCAGGAGGTGAGGCTATAGGTCATGATACTCTCAGTGGTGCCCCTGTAGAAGGTGGTGAAGTGGACGGTGGGAAGTCTTGCCTTCCTGAGTCTCCTAAGTGGGTGGAATTGTTGTTGGACCTTCTTGACCAAGGCTGCAGTATTTGTGGTGAAGGTCACGTCCCGTGCCAGGTGGATTCCAAGAAACTTGACCCTGCTGACCCTCTCCACAGCAGCCCCATTGATGGTCAGTGAACTACAGGCCTGTCTGCTGGGTTTTCTTTCCATCGCCATCTCCTTTGTTTTTTCTATCTCATCACATATATATTTACTAACTCACTGTTTTGACAAAGTATTGAGTGTTGTCACATTCTGACTTATATTATCGATTACAATAAATTGTTATTATCTAAAGTATGTTTCAGCAGAGTTTTTGGAGCCCAGTCATAGTGTGATGGTGGCTCAGGGTGATGGTCTTTAGATGATGGATATCCCCCCAGTCTGCTTTACTTCCATCTTCTCTGGATGATGTAACACACAGAAATCAGACAAAATCTTTACATGTTTCCACCAGAGCCAGACACTGCATCCACAAAATACAGTACAGTCCACACACACACACACACACACACACACACACACACACACACACACACACACACACACACACACACACACACACACGGAGCCATGTCTATGTGCAGCTGCACACCCAAACCTGTTTTATTATGTACTGTGATTCAGCAGATGTCCATTTCACTATCATACATATTCAGACACATCACAGAGACTTCAGTCTGCTCAGATTTCATCTTGAAACAAAGCCCTTGTGAAGTTTAGGAATAGAAGCAGTGACACGTGTCATCAATTTGTCAAATAACCACCTGAATGATTGAAGAGTGTATTACATTTTAGGCACAAAAATCTTAACCTACATTCAATCTATCATTGTGTGTCTTTCCAATCTTGCAATAACCCAACAAACCAAAGGGGGTTTAGGTTATTGGCCGTATTATGGACAGGTTCATTATTTTATTTAGGGTCTACCGATATAGGTTTACATGCCCGAGTGCTTAAAGTGCACCTGATATACTCATTTCTGGCTCCATAATTTTATTATTGGATTCTAGAATAGCAAGGACAGTGAGAACAGCCAGAATAGTGTTGCATGAGCCAAAGTTAAAAATAACCACTTTGTACAGGGCCTGAAGTGCCTTCAGTTTATCCTCTGTCTGAAACAAGCCTTTGTAGCTCCTCCCCCTTTAAGGCTATCGTCACACTGGGGAAAACAGTAGCTGGAGACCATGGCAGGACCATCTGCAATTACCTTGTGACCAGAAGTGGTTTTCAAGAGGCTGAGAGTGCTGTTCACTCAACCTCTGGGCACCAGTTGGTCACTGCAACTAATTGCAACCCATCACAGACAGCACAAAACGGCAACCACCATTTTTTCCTGAACGTGAGGAGCCCCCCCCCCCCCCTATTTTTACTGACTGAGGCTTAAGGCACCCTTTGAGAGCGCTTTAGATCAGATTAGATCCTGTTTTATTTTATGTTAGACAATCTATCAGTTCTACATTTGTTATGGTTTTACATTGGTTTAACATTGGTCTATGGCTGTAGCTAGGAAACTATAGCCAATCTTCATTTACATCGATCCACTAATTATCATACTAACAGATATTGCTGTATTCTTGCTGAAATAACAAGCTGTCAAGATATCAGGTGAGGAAAAAAATGAAATATGAGACTTTAATTTATAGACTAAAGCAGGATAAAAAGAAGTCCTCGCACCAGGATGACAGACTTTCTGATCAAATCAGCTGAGACATAAAACTCTGATTATTAAAAGTCTTTACAATCACAGCTATTCTCAGACGCTACTGTATCAAAAATATTTAAGAGGACCACCGGATGAGGCAGAAAGTGCCCCACCTCTTCCAAACCTGCCACAAGACTGCACAGTACCGCCTGATTTGCGACTGGGACTGCCACTGGCATTGTTGTAATAACAGTGAAGTGAAGCTCATCAGCTGCAAAGTATAATGAATAAATCACAAAAAGTTGGTCTGCATGAGTCTAAACCAGCCGCTTAGTGGTTATTTGCTACATTATGTTACTTATAGATGAGGAATCTGGACAGGAGTTATTGAGTGGACCATGAGTTAATCGTTTTAATTACTTTTTGTTGAATTTATATTTCCATTAGCTTGGAAATGGCATGCTTTGTAAAGCTCAGAATGCTCCTTCTTCATCTTTTTAGTGGGATTTTTGTGATTTCCTGCAGCAGCAGAGATGATAAAATGAAACTTCAATCTTTAAGACTGAAACGTTAATGAACCTCCCACCACCACCCCTAGCAACACCACCAACTGAATTATAGTATCTCATTCAACATTGTAAATGTTTTAATAAGTTCAACAAGTGTAAAATTCTCAATGTATTACTCACTGGTTTTGAATGAGTCATTCAGCTGTATCGGTGCAGAGAACAATAGCAGGGTGATATGAATTTACACATGGATAATAAATCAGTTTGGATTTGCCTTCTTCGCGGAGCTGCTGCGAGAAATCTTTGATATCTGTATTTATAAAGACAAACTTTTTAAAGAAAGTATGCTTTTTGAACTAAGAAGAAAAAATACAATACATTCTTCTTCTTCTCCTTTCAGCTGCTCCATTTAGGGTTTTTCCAGCTCACCCTATCCCAGCATCCTCCTCTGTCACACCAACCTTCTGCATGTCCTTCTTCACCACATCCATGAACATCTTCTGTGGTCTTCCTCTTTTCCTCCTGCCTGGCAGCTCCATCCTCAACATCCTTCATCCAATGTGTCTATTCCTCCTCTGCACACGTCCAAACCATCTCAAATTTGTCACTCTAACCTTGTCTCCCAACCACCACTGAGCCGTCCCTCTGATGCATTCATTTCTAACCTTGTCCATTCTTAACATTTTAAACTCAGCCTCCTGTCTTTTTGTTAGTACCACTGACTCCAAACCATACATCCTTCCCTTTCAGTCTTGCTGCTATCCTTCTGTCACAAATTACTCCTGACACACGTCTCCACCCACTCCTTCGTTTGGATGGTTGACGCCAGGCATTCAAACTCATCTACCTTCGGTACCTCTGCTTCTTGCACTTTCACTGTCACACCTGTCTCTCTCTCATTGACACAGATGTATTCTGTCTTGCTTGCACTAACTTTCATTCCTCTTCTCTCCAGAGCATACCTCCACCTCTCCAGGCTCTCTTCCACCTGCTTCCTACTCTCACCACAGAGCACAATGCCATCTGCAAACATCATAGTCCACAGAGACTCCTCCCTGACCTCATTTGTCAGCCTGTGCATCACAATTGCAAACAAAAAAAGTGCCCATCTGTCACTCCACTGCACACCTTACCAATGTCTCGCTATCCTCATACATGTCCTGCACCACCCTCACATACTCCTGCGCCACTCTTGATTTTCTCATACAGTACCACAGTTCCTCTCTGGGTACCCTTTCATGTGTTTTGTCCAGATCCACCAAGACACACTGTAACTTCTTCTGACCTTCTCCATACTGCTCCTTCAACACTCTCAAAGCAAACATCACATCAGTAGTACTCTTTCTCAGTGTGAAGCTATACTTCTGCTCAATGATTATCACCTCTCTTCTTAACCTAGCTTCAACAGCTCTGGCCCATATCTTCATGGTATGGCTCATCAACATTATGCTGCTGTAGTTACCACGGATCTGCACATCACCCTTGTTCTTGAAAATTGGCACCAGTACACTTACCATACTTCCACAGGTATGTCATCTGAAAGAACTTCATTCTTTTTGATCTGCATGTTTGATTTGGCCGAGACTTTAGACCAGATGTCTTTGGCGCTTGAAAAAGGCGACCATATATATAAAACATAGTGTATGCTGTCCAGTGCAGTTAAGAGTGCTCAGACCTCTACGTTGGAGATACCAAACAGCCTCTTCACAAACACATGGCACAACACAGAAGAGCCACCTCAACAGGATAAGACTCAGCTGTACATCTGCATCTAAAGGAGAAAGGGCTCTCTTCCCAGTATGCCACTGTTCACATGTTGGACCAGGAAGACAGATGGTTTGAAAGAGGAATTAAAGAAGTCACCTATGTCCACTGTGGAGGTGGATTCCGTCACCAACTTTCCCCTGTCTACAATGCTGTCCTGAGCTCCTTCCCCAGGTGCCTCAACCCCCACTCACACCTTTCTTGAGATGACCTCATTAGGTCACTTGATAGAGTGGGGCGAAGTCTCACAGTGTCCCACACCTCCTTTCACACCTTGGCGCATGTGATTACGCACGTGACCAATAGCCCACTGGGGTTTTAATACCTGGGTCTCTCCACCTTTTGGTTTGAGAACTGAAGAAGCCTTTTGGGTGAGAGGTGAAACGTCTTCCAGAAACTTAAAGATGTCCTTTTGTTCAAGCTCCATAACCTACACAGACATACACCAGATGCCCTTCCTGACGAACCCTCCCCATTTATCCAGGCTTGGAACCGGCACTAGGAGTACACCGCAAAATTCTCCACCAAAAATATATTCTATACTGTGCATTTAAAGGTAACATTGTTCTGGCTTTAAGAATACCTTTAAAAACACTGAGTTTAAATACCTCAAAAGCCACACAGAGAGACACCAAAACACCAACACATTCTGACTGACACTAAAAAGGAAACAATTCTGGAGTAAATGAGTTTCAAAAGCACCCCAGCTTCAAACTGCTGTAACTCAAGGGCTGTAAACTAAGAGACAGCCTTTCACAGATTCACTTCCCACCAACAGCAATTAAAAATGTTTTCCAAGAGATTCCACTGGCACATCCCAAGCTGATGGGTGTCAGTTTGGGTAAAAGAGTGTGTCTCCTCTTCTCTATTTTCAGGAGCAGCGAGGAGACACTAATGGGGATAAGCATGTGCTCAGCTCTAACTTTTGGAAACAGCAGAGGCTTCTGTGTCCAGGCAGAGCTGCAGGTGGGCCGGCTGGAGTTGCGGCACAGTCTTGACAGGCTAATTTCTCCTCTGTGTTTCCTTTGGCTCGGCGTCAGTGCTCACTATCCACGGGAAACTAACCGTGATAATTCTGCTGCCTGCAGGTAATTGGCCGTGGAGATTCAGAGCCTATCACCCAATAATGGTCCATGATGTCAGAAAAATGTCTGATGAGATTAGCTGGGAGCATTAACGGATGCCCCATGGAAAGGAAGGCAGAAAAAATACATTTAAAGAAATTTTTTTTGCAAACAACAACTTTTCCTGCTGTTAAAATATCATAAATGACAGCAGTGGCCTCAACATTCAAAGTCTGTACGCACCTCTAAAGTTTTGAAGCTCCTTAATGAGATTTTGTGATGTTAAAGTGGGACCTGAGATTATTTCACATTACACTGATCCTCTCAGATCCTCTCAGGTAGGAGCTTGTAATGTGAATTCTGGTCACAATGTCAGAAAGGAACAGAAAAAAGTGCAATTGCAGGAAGAAGAGGTGGAGTTTGAGAAGAGGGAGATCAATGAATGACTAAAAAGGTTAAGCTGAGGGACAAGACGAATTCTGGCAGAGCAGTTAGTGTAATAAGAATTGGAACCTGTGGAGAAAATGTAATTGTTAAAGTTCAGAAATAAGTGAATAAGTTCAACCTTTTCTCCTCCATAATGTGTTTTTTCTCCCCCCCTTTTTAATATGGGACTGTAATAGGGAACATCTGCATAAGGTACCCTTCACACCTAGGTTTCAGCAATTCACAGGTCATAAGAGGTTACAAAGAACGATGTTCAGTGTCTGTCTGTGTTGAACAGAGTCCTCTAATCTGATGATTTTACTGGCAAAGACAACCCACGGCCTGTCATATGCAAACGCAAGAAAGAAAGTTATTTGTTTTCCATTGTTAGTATTCAATTTAATGGCAGAAAAGTTTATTCTTCAACTATTTACAATGGAATATTTGGGGGGGGGGGGGTTATACAAAAAAAAAATGACATTTTCTGAATTCGCAAATATATTTTTGTTTTGTTTTGTTTTGTTTTAATTACAGGATAAAGTCCTTTTTCTTTATAAGCCCAAAGAGCTGTGCTGACGGGTTTCTTTGATTTACTGCAGCGGTGTTTCTTTATAACGTGGACAAACTGACACGTACTGTTAAAATTAAATTTTTTCTTAAGACATCTCGGGGATTAAATGTGGAGCTAAACTTCTTTACATTTAAAGTAAGGGTAACTGTTTGGAGGTGGGGTTTTTTTTTCTAGATTATTAGGCAAGAGCTACTTAAAATGAAATTGTGCTGTATGTGCTGTGAAATGAGTTTGACACCTCTGATCTGGAACAATTCAGTATTTGTTGTGTCTTATTTCAGGTGAAGTTGTAGTCAAACATCAGGAATACACTAGACGCATGTCTCTGATGTCACATAGCTCATGCGGTTTTCTTGTGTCCTTTGAATGGCTTTAAATCAGTTTCAGAAGCAATGTGGAGGGGAGCTTTCATTTTGAGGTTATATCTTCTTTGTGCATCATTATGTGGCCTCCATAATTGTCTTTTTCTTTTTCTAAGTAACGTGGAGCGGAGAGCTGCTTCTGGGATGTATCTATTAGAATCACAGCACTGTCTTAAGAGGGCGCAGCCAGCTGGTGTTGTCTCAGGGTAACATTTCTAAGTTCTGGATCAGGATAAAAGTTCCCTGAAATATTTCGATATCTTTCCAAAATAAAACTACATCTGTTCCTAAATAACTGCAAATTTCAGGTGGACATAACACAGAAATGGAAATCCAATCATTTGCTAAACCGCTCCCCTGAGCAGTCATTGTCCAATCGTAGCTTTAGGATGACAGTTTTTGACTTCTAATTGTGCTATAGAGCTGTTTTTGATAAGGCCCCATTAAAGTTCATATGCGATGTAGGAAATACAACCGATATGTGCACTGAGTTACTGAAGGTACACTTACTTTCAGTGTTTATTAAAGGAAGCCAAATTTGCATCCAGTATCCTCACTGCGTGCTTTGTTTATGTGCACGCAGGTGATGCATATAAAATTCTGCCAGCGGTTCGACTGACACGTGGAAGCAGCAGGCCAAGACATTACAGGTGTTCTCTACATAAATGAACACATCTGCCAACACATTTTTAAAATGAACCATAGTGAATGATTATTATTAACTGGAAATAAGCAGTGGAGCTTCTATCTGGCATCTGAGAGCAAAATTTCCATCTCAGCAGTGATTCACAGCACGTGACTTCCTCATTGATTGACTATTAAAAGACAATGAAAGCTAGAGCAACAATCATAAACTGACAGATTAGTCATAAACAAGGTGCTGCTGAGTTATTAAGCCTGTGAGCAGCGCTATCGGCTAGCACTACAATTTTGTGCTGAAATGAATGTACAGTAACAGCTTAGACACACACAGCTCTGAACACTGAGCCAGAATCAGCTGACCGTTAAGCTGAATGAACGATGCATTTACAAACTCAACGAGTTAGTCGGTGAAATTTGTTCCCTCTGAGGTATTCTTGACTGTAAATGGTATTATTACAAAGTGGAAGCGTTTAGGAACCACAGCAACTCAGACCAGGTAAAGCTACAGAGCAGGGTCACTGGGTGCTGAGGTGCACAGTGCTTAAAAGTCACTCTGACATCGTGTTTCATGAAATCTATCTGATTATTTTTGTGCAATCTTGCCTTTGAGTTCAGCATGGGTAAAAAGACGCAGTCAAACTACAATTCCAGGGAAATCCGTCTTTTTTTATTCCTTTAGCCACCACAGTTCAACAGGGCTGTTTAACCTCCTTTTAGGGGTCAGGACACATCAGGAGAACTCACTGAATCCTTAATGATCCTTTTGGAAAATGAGTGCAAAGAAAAATGTTTCTGAAAACCGAGAAAAGGACAGGAAGCCCAGTGAGAGTATCCCAGACGGATGTTTATTATTCTGACACTACAGTTTAGGTGTGCAACTGTAAAACAATACATGAGTCAGTGGGGGAATTCAGTGCTGTTTCATACCACTGCTTCAACAATACAGTAGAAATTGATAACATTCCAGCAGAAAGAAAAAAAGGAGAAAAGCTTTTCTGAAGGGCCCCGTTTATTAAACTGATTCAAAGTTTTACAACTGAATCTGAGCTAAAGCTGAGATTGATGAAAAATTAATACTGGTGAGAAAATTCTGCAGGTTGCGTCGTTAAGTGAAAAGATAAAAAAAAATTCAATCACTACCCAGGAAATGACTCACATTTCTTTTTGAGTCATCTCAGATGCAATATGCAGAATCGAATCAAGCCAAAGGATCATTTTAATAAATGAGGCCCCTCGGTCGTGCCCGCCCGTCCCTAGATTGGTGCGTTTTGTAGTTTGTCAGTCAGTCAGTCGGCACGACAAAGACAGGCATCATCAGCATGCTGAAGGGAGCGTGTTGGAGTCACACGAGTGGGGATCAGTGAGAAGGGAGAGGGAATGGAGGATCAGAAGGGTGAAGGTGGAGGAGGCCTGCAATGAAAAAATAAATAAAATAAAATAAAGAAAATAAGATGCTCACAAGGAAAGTTGTTTTTCAAAAAGAGATGAGACAGAACAGGACCTCCTGCCAGTTTCAAGGCAAAAGACAGAAAAGCAGAGAAAAGTAGTTTTTCCTGACGTATAAAGAAAAGAAGGGAGAGGAAAAAACCCTCCATCTCTGCTCCTGTGAAAATGCTCAGTGTGCAGAGGGGGGGGACAGTATTTGGGGGGGTGGGGTGAGGAGGTTGTACATTCAAGCGCCAAAGCCGAAAAATCCTGTGCTGA
>JAVDPK010017637.1:0-12375 GCA_034780415.1 Cichlasoma orientale | reverse complement strand
ACCGGCCCCCCCCCCCCCCCCCCCCGCATTTATGAGGCAAGTGCTTTCCCAATTAAGCGTTGGCAATTTAAGGGCAGCTCCTCACAGTAGGCACGAAACGGCATGAAATTAAACGTGAAAAGCCTAAAATCTGTTAAAGAGTTTCACGGTGCGATTTAAAAGTTGTGTCTTGTGTTGGTTAATGAAACAACACCGCTGGCCTATAACGCAAAGATTTAAAACTGCAGCAGCACAACGGCTGCCCTCCTTCATAAAGAAGACAGAAAGAACTAAAAAGGGATCTGGGTCACAATTTTGACAAATAAAAAAGAAAATGAAGTCGAACTTAAGATTTAACTATCCTTCCTGTAACATGTTTTCCAGCTTTATTTAATATTTTTGGAGTGGATGGAATGACTGAGATGGACACACAGTCACAGGCAACATTAAAAGAATGTGGGACAGTGTGGGGAAACCATGCCCCCCTACTCCCGCCCCACACGCACACACTTCACTATAGCCAATAACTGTTTAATGGAAATGGTGTCACTTTTTAGAAATAGCTTGTCACCAACATTAGAGCAAATATTTTTAATTTCTGGAGCTAATCCCTTAGCTCATCTGCCAGTTATTGCCACCTTTGAAGATTTTGAACCTGCTTCCTTTTCCCAGTTGTCAGACTTGGTTTCTCATATGACATGTTCCACTTCTGTAACAGATGTTCTTCCATCTTGGTTTATTAAGTAAGCTCTTGATATAATAGGTTGTGGTGTTCTCACAATTATAAATGTGAGCCTAGCTTCTGGTATAATTCCAGTGTGTCTGTTTTAAACATGCAGTAGTCCGGCCACTCTTAAAGAAAGAAAATTTGGAGTAATTATACACCTATATCAAAACTGGTTGTTTTTATTAAATTGTCATCCTTTCTGAACAAGAATAATATCAATGAGACCTTTCAATGAAGGTTTTAGAGCCTTTCACAGTACCGAGTCTGCTCTTTTGAAAGTAACAAATGATGCTCTACTCGATCTTAATTCTGCTGGACTTGAGTGCTGTTCTGTTTTTGACACTGTTGATCTTGACTTACTCATTGAGCGCTGTGTAGGAGTCAAAGGTTTGGCTCTTAACCGGCTTAATTCTTATTTCAAAATCAGGATTCTCTCAGTTAACACAGGAAAATACGCCTCTGCACCAGCAGTTATGACATCTGGAGTTTTACAAGGCTATGTCTTCGGCCTGTTCTTTTTTTTCCTTGTACACGTTCCCACTAGCTTAAATTATTTATAAACATAACATCTCTTTTCACTGCGATGTAGATGATCTGCAACTGTATTTACTTTGAAATCCATCAGACTTGGAAAGGTTTATGCATGCTTTTGTTACATCTAGGCTGGACTACTGTGACGCACAGTATACTGGAGTTAGTCAATCATCTCTTGCTCATTTACAATTAGTCCAAAATGCTGCAGCCACATTTCTGAGTGGGGCCAAAAAAAAAAACCAGGGATCGCATTATTTCAGTGTTTGCAGCCTTGCACTGGCTCCCTGTGCATGACAGAATCCAGAAAACATAAACATACTTATTTACTGACTTAATTACCAATTGCTGATTTTTTTTTTTAAAGCTAAAATACAGCTCCAGAGCAGCCAGTCCTCTCATCAGTATATGGACACCATTCATTTATATGGATACCAGTCATTTAAGGTGAGGCTTTTTCAGACTGCCCACTGTGAAATTAATGTTTTCTCCCATGTAGCCACCTACTAATGTGTGTAACTACACTTTAGCTTTGTTTACAATCAGTGGACTGTAGTTAGAAGAAACATGGTAAAATGTGTGGGGTAAAACAATGGGCTAACAGTTACTGTGGCACAGATATTATCTGCTTTCAGAACGCCCTTCTTCTATTTACAGAATTATGGATGAATATCAATTAAATATAAAAGCCAGTACAGATGCCAGCATCAATTATACCTATCCCCGAGTGACAGAGAGGAGAACTAAAAGCCCGTGCACGCAGAAGTGAATTTAAAAACCGCTGAATCCTCGATTGTTTTTCTCAGTTTATTCTAACCTTTATGTACTTGTTCAAGGTACTGCCATTATATCCACTCCTTATATAAGAGTTTTATATTGATTCTCTGTGAGGTTTTTTTTTTTTTTAATTGGAAGGTTTATTAGAAAAGTTTATATTTTCTATTTCTTGCCTGTTTTGAAAGCAGATAGAGTTATCATAGCTAAGCAAACAAAATAAACCCTAGAGGGTTTTTTTGTTTTGTTTTGTTTTTTGTCAGTGAGTGTATATTTTTTAAATGCAATTGCATTTCAAAAATATACAGTCACTGACCGCTTTATTAGACAAACCTGTTCAACTGCTTGTTAACAAATATCTAATTAGCCAATCACATGGCAACAACTCTGTACTTTTAGTCACGTGAACATGGTCAAGATGACCTGCTGAAGAAAGCTGATTTAAGTGACTCTGAATGTGGCATGGTTGCTCGTGCCAGATGGGCTGGTCTGAGTATTTCAGAAACTGCTGATCTGCTGGGATTCTCGCACGCACCCATCTCTAAGATTTACAGAGAATGGTCTGAAAAAGAGAAAATATCCAGTGGGCCGCAGTTTTCTGGTCCAAAATGCCTTGTTGATGTCATTTTCACCCAGAGGTTAGAGGAGAATGGCCAAACTGCCTCAAGCTGAGGAAGGCAACAGTGCCTAAAATAACCACTTGTTAAAACCAAGGCATGCAGACCTTGAAACAGATGGGCTACAGCAGCAGAAGACCAAGCCTGTTCCAGCTCCTGTCAGCTAACAACAGGAAACTGAAGGTATGAGCTTGCACGGGCTCAACAAAATTGGACAATAGAAGATTGGAAAAACATTGCCTGCTCTGATGAGTCTTGGTTTTGTCCATCCCTTTATGACCACAGTGTGCCCATCTTCTGATGGCTGCTTCCAGCAGGATAAGCTGCCATGTCACAAAGCTTAAATAATCTCAAACTGGCTTCTTAAACATGACAGTGAGTTCACTGTGCTCAAACGGCCTCCACAGTTACCAGATCTCAATCCAACAGAGAATCTTTGGGATATGATGGGACAGGAAATTCTCGTCACTGACGTGCAGACGACCAATCTGCAGCAACTGTGTGATGCTGTCATGTCAACATGGACCAAACTCTCTGAGGAATGTTTCCAGCACCTTGTTGAATCTGTGCCATGAAGAATCAAAGCAGCTCCGAAGAAAAAAGGGGGTCCAACCCAGTACTAACTAGCAAGGTGTACCTAATAAAATGGCAGGTGAGCATATATTTCTTGTTATCTGAAAAAATAAAATAAAATAAAATATGAACTGGTATGGTTACCAACAGAAACATCTGGCCATGCACTCATCATCAGAGAAACAGTGCAGTCTGCACCTACCTAAACTGAAAGGGATGACTCAGTGCAATAATACCATTACAGATATTTGCATGTATTCAACCCAAAACACCTAAAATCACCAGGGATGAACATAATTTATCCTAAGCTATTCGCTTCTTGTGGAGTGAAATGAAAAGTGGAGAGAGTTAGATCATGTCCCATTTTTCCTAAAAGACGTATGTGACAGCTCAATGTCCACGCTCGAATAGTTGGGAATCATGTGTGCAATCATACGTGGCAGACTGCAAAACACTGTGCATGGCACACAACAAACACACCAGACTTCAAAGAGAACTTTTTTTTCCCCCCTCAGCTGAGCCAGTCTTTCTGGAGTATGTCTCTGCTTTTAGCGAGCAAGGCAAAAGTAGGCAGGGTGGAGGCTTTAACTGTAGCTTTGTTACAGCTCTGACAGCTTAAATTTGGCAACCTATTGTATGTTTTAAGAGAGGAGAAACTTACACTTTGCAGATGAGCGTGTCTGCTGCCTTGTACTCATTACTCAGAGCTCAAGTTTGAACCATAAGGGATTCTTCACTTTGAAACTAGTTTGTTCTTTAGAGAAAAACGTTTCAAGAAACAAAAGTGGAGAAATTGCACATCTGATGTTTAAATATTTTCCCATCGGTGAAACACTGTCTTCCTCTGCTTTCCACTTCTTTGAAGTCACGTAATAAGGCCCTGTGCGTGCGTGTGTGTGTGTGATGATGTGTATGCTGGTATGTCGTTTTTAGTCACACAGTGAGGAATAAGCATGCGTATGTTTGTGTACGTTTCTCCTAGTTTATGCCATGCAATGCCAAATAGCATTTGCAGACCTAGAAAAACAGAGGTTGCACGGACACGGACAAAGCTTGGCCTTTTCTCCCAAGCCCATCTGTCGGCCTGATAATGTTGCACATATGAGAAGAAACCACTGGCTCCCTGTGAAGGCAGGGAGTTCAAATGGAGTGATCACAGTGAGAGACAATGCAGAAAGATGCACATTTCTCTCCACCATTCTCCCAACTCCTCCATCTGTGCATCTGTAGCACAACATTGCCCTCTACTGATCGCAGCTTTCACTTTGCCTCAAAGTGTTCAAAGGAGAGTTAAAATATCCTAACAACTGTCAAACAATCTGAGTTATGATTAGAGAAAACCAGCAACTGGGGAGTAAGTATAGGTTGGGTCATTTAGGACATATTGAACTGTACCAGCACAAAAAGATCAAATAAATAAATAAGACTATTTAGAAATTTCTGAAAAGCAAATACACACACACACACACACACACACACACACACACACCAAGGTTCTTTGTGAGCCAAATAGATAACAGAAGGTCTGAAACTAGTGTTGGACTCCACAGTAGTTTCTGCATTACATGCATAAAAGCTTTTTCAGAATATATATAAAAACCATTAAAGGCTTGACATGCCAATTAAAATGGCCATTCTGCTTTCAAAATAAAAGCCTAATAAGTCTGACCCAACACTTAAAAACAACCCGGGAAGCAGCTGGCACAGCTGACAAGATGGCAGCTTCTACCAGGAAAGAAAAAGATGCAAAGAGAGAGGAATTTAAAAAAAAAAAAAAAAAAAAAAAAAAAACTTAGTAAGTGCTCTCTTTTTAATCATTGTGCATCTTAGCTTGTCACCAGATATTAAAACTAATCCATCATGGCTGACTGGGGAGGAGGGGTGCCTTGCAATTTTCCCGTAACACTCGCTACCGTAACTTAGGAGAGAATCCCCCCCTCTGACATTATTTGGATATCAAACAGCAATTTGCCACTCATAAACACCAGCATGAATGCAAGTGCATCGGGCCAAATCCAATAAAAAAGCTGGTGAAGCTCTCGCGGCGTGACACAGAGAGGGCCAGGCCCACTTTATCATCATGATAGGATATGATGTGGTTTATATTATTACCCTGGATGGATAATTGGATTTGGATGCTTATTGGGATACCAAGTGGGGTTTTTTTTTAATACTGGCTATGACTATTATGGTGGATCAAAGTAAGGCCATACACTGTGAGATATTGTTCGATCAAAAGAACATCACACAGAGGAAAGGGGAGAAAACAGATGGTGACAAAACTGGAAATCAGAATGTGCCATAGCTGTGACTCATTGGTGTCTCTGCACAAAGACTTATGCAACACTCTGCATTTACCAGCCAGCCACAGTTCACAATATTCTTTCCATTAAAAGGGTTTCTCAAAACACCATGTGCAACACTCTAAACTCATGGGGCATCACCAAATTTGGAGGCTACAGAGGAGCTCACATTGCTCTGATGCGAACATAAAAACGGTGGGTTACTGGCCTCCGACCAGGAGGAAGAGACCTTCAGATGTTTGATAGAGAGAGAGAGAGAACACACGCATCCAGCTGTTCTCCAGATATCTGCTCAAACATAGCAAAATGCCCAGTAAAAGATGGTAAACAGGATGCAGGGAGACAACATTTTCAAGGAATGTGACTACACAGGGGTACCTTATGTAGTTCACAACCTATGGGCCTTTCAAAAGAAACTTTCTAGCAGGATAATGGAGTCACACTACAGACTGAAAGATATCAAAACTCCACCATGAACTATTCTGCATCAGAATGGCTTTTTGTTGGAGGTGCTTCTACATCAGCATGTAGAAGCTGCCAGAGATTGCTACTGTCCTTTTATTGTAATGACATCAGGGTTCTGCAGGGGTCATAACATCTGTTGCACGACTCTTCTTGCTTCTTAAGTCTTTTATGACTCTGGCTGTATGTTTGGGGTCATGCACCGCCTCTCTGTTGTCAGTCATTTTGAAGCAACTTCTTAGAACTCCTTAATTGTCAGAACCATTTTTGGGGTACAATCCAAATATGTAACTTGCATAAACAGAAATGGAAAGAAAACATGCAACTTGGAACTTAAATATGACAGCCAGTGTCAACCACCACATGTAGCAGCCCTTGCAAACTAATATAATGTATTCATGTAATTCATAAAATACACATTACAGCCACTTTAGTTGTAAATAATTTAATATCCAGTGTTAAAGTAGCTGTTCAGATGAGATGGCTGACTGGCAGACTAATCTACAAGCAAATCTAATGGCACATCATGATTTAACAAGATATCTTTTTTTAAAATCTCAGTAATGGTTGTAATATAAAAGCTTGAACTTTTCCGCTGCGTGCGCAGTTACATTCAAAAAAGTGAATTAGGTAGGTGGGTGGGTAGGTGGGTGAGTGGATGGCACAGTTACATTTAAAATAAAATACAGTTGTCAAATTGGGGGATTTTTCAGATTCAGCTCTGATCTTATCTCTGGTTTTAAAGTAGAACTATTTTATTAGAAAGGAGGCTTTGACATTTCAAGGAAAATTCCAGTGCTGCCAGCATTATTATAAAGTGCACGTTTAGCAAACCACGTGGTAAGGGCACTAGCTGGTAAGATATCAGTTAGGCGTCTGGGCTGCACAGTGATGCACAAAAAGCTACTTGTAGCCATCAATTATGAATTTATTTACAATACAGGAAACAAATCACTGGACTTTGTCCAGAGGGCGCCTGGCTGAACAAACGAAGTTCTTTCCATTTCAATATCTGGATTACTTCATTGATTCACATAAGGAAATTGATCTCCGGATTTAACCCATCCTAAGTATTAGGAGCAGAGGGCAGCCACCGTGAAGCACACAGGGACTGACTCCAGACATAAGCCACAGCCTTGGTCGAGGCTTCAGTGACAGGAAATTTAACCTGGTATATTTTATATAGTGAGAAAACACTGAGCTCTTGTAGGAAACCCATCCAATGGATGAAGGTCGTCCAGCTTTAACTTCAATATCAGTGTTGTATATTTTATCTTTTGTATCTCAAGTCTTTCGCTGTTACGACATTTCCGTATTTTCAATAAGTAATTGAAAATTTCATCATCAAAGCACATCTTTCAGAGAGTACGCCACACAGCTTGACATCAAAAATACATTTTGTTCTCCCTTTTTGTTCCCCTTGATTACAGAGGAGACTCAAAGAACAATGTTTGAAAAGGAAGGAAATGGAAAAAAAAAATGCAATGCCTACTGCGCAACAAATCTGAGCTTTGACTGAAACGGCATACACACTACTATCCCAAGTCAATAAACACACAAATATGAAAGAGCTAAATCACAATAAGTACTACATTAAGTACTTGTAGTTGTGCCAAACTTTACTATTAGTTGTGTTACGCTCCTCTGCAACACCTACTCACATGGCCATGGCAGTGCAAGAGTTGCTGGGTGTTGCCAAGGCTTAATTGCCAACTGTCTACACCTATTGAGGTATGAAAAGCATGCATGAGCCTGGCTTGGGAGACACCGCTTCTTGGCAGACCACCTCGTCATGTGCTCCTAGCTGCCATTTTCAGCTGAGATTATCAGTTCATTTAAAATAAATCCCATGTTTCTACAAACTGTTTTTCATTGTGTCGCCAACAAGCACCGTCATGTTTTGGTTTGGGTTTTTTTTAATTAACAGATTAATAGTTTGGGCTGTAAAATGTCAAATTATGAATGATTAAAGAGATGTGTGGATGCAGTAATATCCAAGTAACAACCAACAGTGAACTTTTTTGAAAGGTGTTACTGGCAACATTTTTTGTTTGTTTGTTTTTGAAAGAATAACTTTTCTCAGTTTAAACATTTAACATATCTTTTTCAGATATTTAATTCTTCAAATGGCGTTTACAGATCTGCAAGTCTTTGCATGCTGTTTCTATTCAATCAGTCGACTTTGTGTCAATTAAAAGGCAAGTTCACCCACTTATTGACAACTGCTTATTATCAAGTAATAACAGTTATGTGCTAAAGTTCAGTTCTGTCCTGTTTAAGTATCTTTATATAGATTATGGAATGGAAGAATCCAAAAAAGAAATGCTTAATTTTTAATAAACTCAAATTGTAAATTGTAAATTAAACGCCTTAACACAAAATAAACATCCTGAGCCCAACGTATCTTTCTGCTTTCTGGATTCACTTACCCTAACATCAGCAGTCAGGATAAGCAGTCACACAAAGCTGGCTATCAACTCTCTAAGTCAAGCCAGGGTTTCCCCTGTGCATTCACAGGAAAGCGGTGGTGTTGGCAGCATCTGACCAATCACAGACGAGGATAATTGTACCGGCAGCAGACCAGCTGATTGTTCAAAGGAAGATAAAACTATACCGCGATAAAAATATGAAGAGGTTAAACACACAATACAGACTGAAAGCAGCACAGTTGCTGCAGACAAAGCACCGTGTATTAATAAGCGAGCGCTTTAACCCTAGAACACTAAACTGAGTTGTCACTTTCACATGGGCGAAAATCACCTGACTGGGTTAAGCGCTTCGGTCAGTAAGACTGGACAAGATCTACCATATTAATAAAGTCCACCCTATTTAAAGCCAGTGAAGAACACTGGCAAAAAATGCAGATTGTATAACAGCTCTATCATTAAGATGTGGGAGAATCTGATTATAATGAAGTATTTCATTAAATTAATGTATAAAAGACATTTTTAGTTTTTATTCTTTCAGCTGCAGCCTCAGTGGTGTTTGAACCTTCCTCCTAACCTCACACAGAGCTCCAAAGGATCTTCCGGGAACAGTGACGGTTCCAGAGAACCGATTGGTCAGTAGGCAGTCGTTTCATACCTGTTGATATCTGCTCCGGAGCAGGTTAGGTTTGCAGTATAAGTTCCCATGGCGATTTAACCAGTACACAGTGAATCACCTTCATAGTACAGAAAACCCAGGAAGTTACCTGAATAAGAAAAAGATCCTACTTCGTAGTACAGTTCTCTGGTATCTTCTGAAGACTGAATATCCCACTAGCAGAACACAGCAGGAAAGTGTGACACTAAACACCCACCGTATAATTTTCATCTTGTAAAGTAAACAAATGAGAGCGCTTTGGTTGGAAAGCCTGCCTGCACTGTGCTCCACTGTAATTCAGTCCAGGCAGAACGCTGCCATGGCCAAAGGCTCCCCACAAGTTACTTGGCCCATTTTTAGTTCGCTGGGCTTTTTTGGAGCTTTTGTGTATCTATTGCTAACAACCTCGTGATGGTTCTTAGCAGGACTGCTGAACTTGTTGATTGCACAAGTTAAATCCATAATGACAGTTACAGCAAGCTAGCAGAAGCATTTGTTCTTGTTCGCTTGCGTGCATGGCCAGATAACTAATGAGTTGCAACTGTGAACAGATTAAACGAGGCACCCTGCTATGTGGACTATTAGATGTTAGGTTTTCTGTAGCTAGTACACAGTCTTGAGTGAAAAGAGTTGATTGATTTGTTTTTGGGCTTTTTTTTTTCCCCCAATCACATCTGTTTAGCAAGAGTGTGAAACAGAGAAGGCTGAGCCAAAGAGGTAAAACACATCAAAGCCTCCACAATGTTACAAAGCCAGCTTTTTTTTTTATGATTTGTGGTATGCCAATCATATAAAGCAAATCAGAACAACATCTCCAAGGGCAATGGCTTTCTCAAAAACCCCAGCTGGTGCTTAGCAGGACTGCTGAACACTTACAAATGGACATCTTTCCTTTTTTTTGCCCGCTGTCTGTCTCATGCGGTCACTCGCGCTTATTTTTGGCCTGTTTGAACTTCGCCTAATGGCCCAGAAAGGGCAAAGCTCTCTTGTCATTCATTTCTACATGGAACTGGCCCACACACACACACACACACACATTTGCTGCCGGCTGCAAATTCCCTCACTTAGTACAGAGGTCATTTTGTCTGAACTTGACACTCAAAATAATGCAAGATGCAGAGAAACATGATGATGTTGCACCACTATTTTTGGCACCATAACAAATACATTTCACCAGGCAAATTTCTGTCTCACTGAGTTATGAGGATTACGCGGTCATATACTACTGACATCTGCATCTGTCTGATCCTCCAATTAGTTTTGGCGCAGCTGTTAGGGGATGAGCTGTGCTGTTTGTCTTAGTTCATTAAGCTGGGCATCCCCACGCTGTACATTACTCTACACAACTTTAACCTAGGCAGATTATGTGAGTGAGTTATGTGTATCACACAGCCCATAACAAACAAAACCGTTTGTTCTGTGTCATTCCCCCAACTCTCAGTCTTCAGTTCCTGTTTGTATTTTAACAAAAAAGTTGCAGGGGAAAAAAATACCAAGCCCTTTATTACACTGAACCAATCACAGCTATGCATCACTTGAATCGAGATGAAAATATAAGTCCAGTTGGACGTTTTAGTGTTTGGATGACTTTGAGATTATGCACATTTGCCACTGTCAGACAACTGGAAGCATTTTGTTATGGGCACACCCGTAGTAAAAAGTATTTGTGGCAATATTGGGTTTATATGTGATTTTTTTTTCTATCAATGTAAAGAATCATCTGTTTTCCAGTTATTACAGTGTCTAGGACTAACTGAACACCATCATGAAAGTGACATACAGATGTACTGCATTCATGATGTCTATGAAAGTTTCTCCTGAAGTGCTCTATAATACCACAAAGTTTTTACTTCACAAGAAAATGTGCTCTTCTTCTTCTACTGGCAGGGTGAGAAAATAAGTCTACGGCATTGAAGTCATCAAATGCAACTGGAATCACTTATTGGCAATCACTTCAGTTTGTAATTTGTCGCGCTTTAGCTGACAGCATTCTCAAGAGCATAGCAGAACACAATGAAATCAATGCTGCTAATTTAAAGACGGCTAATTGGTAAAGCTTTTGAGTTGCTTTTAATTAAATAATGGCTGCTCTAAATGAATGTAATTTATGCATGAATACACATTGATTTTACTATATAATCATCTACCCGCTGTTTGCCAAAATAACATGAGAGGGTTTTTTTTTTTAAAAAGCCTTATATGTGTGACAGCTGCGTGCTGTTTGTGGTAAACTTGTTTCTGTCAGAGCAGAGTTACCTCATTGAAAGCAATCTTGTTGTTTTTCATCGTCTGAGGTGAGCTCTTCCATGTTTTCCCAAAGAAATGCTGATGATTTCTATCAAACAGCGTCGCCCGCAGCTGGTAGGTTACATTTTCTTCACCTGCTGAGATCTCCTAGGAGTAAAAAGGGAAGGCATGCAGCTTAGAAAAGTCACTGTTAACAACTGTCAACAACTTCGTAAAAAACATCTCAGATTGAGGTTCCTTCAACTTTTTTATACAAGCTCTAAATCCTCAGTTTTGCATGCTTGTAACGGATGATGGCAGCAAGCAGTGGATGGCTGATTTACTGCAACCAATGTACAAAAGAGACCGTGGCATTATGACTTTGTCCCCTTGATTTGCGTGTTTGATAAAATAAATAAATAAATTATGGTTGCCTTCAAATCTAACTTTTCAGAGCTTCCCGAAGTCTCTTCAGGCGCAATGCGTTACCATAAAGTACCAGAGGCAGACACTGCACTGGCCACATGATGGATTTTTATAATGACAGTCAAAACGAAGTAAAGTTTACAAACTAAAGCACACTGAATTCAGGTTTGTTAGACCTCCACTGCATTGCTGCCACTAGCAGAGCTGTTTCAATATGTTTAACAAGCTGTAACTAGCTGTCAGCAGTCACCTGTGGGAGGTGAGCTGCGGTGACACGGTTGAGGCTGAGCTGGAAGCCCTGGGACTGGGTTAAGCGGCTTTCCACAGCCAGTCTAGCGGTCTGGCTGTGCGGGGGAACCATCCGGGTGCTCTCAAACACTCGCTTCCAGCCGTCTGCCATGCTGGGTATGTCTTCTGTTTTTACCATGTCCTTTAGTTAAAATAAACGACTGCCAGACATTGCAAAAATAAATGCATAAATAAATAAATCAAACGTTGAATGTAACCAATGGATTACTCTGAATTTTATCTCCTCCGTCCGTTCAGACATTCAAACCATAGATATATGTACATAGATACCGCATTGATCGCTACTTGTATGCCTACGTCACCGCCATATTGGAGGGGGCAAAAGCGGCCACCATAACATGAGAGAGATGCTGCACTCTGGTGC